>AWUE01019997.1:0-37705 GCA_001974825.2 Corchorus olitorius | reverse complement strand
AGAAAGATTCGACAAAGGGAGTGATCCAAGGGCCTATGAGATCAGGCGAGCGGTTACACTTTTGCGGTAGGAGAAGATGTCAGTATCTTCTTATTACACAAAACTGAAGGGCTTATGGGATGAGATGCAGTCAATTTTCCCATTGCCGAAGTGCGTCTGTAATGGATGCAAATGCAACATATCAAAGCAACTGGTGGACATGAGAGAAAAGGAACAGTTATATGATTTTCTCATGGGACTAGACGATGAGTTTGGAATAGTGAAAACTCAGATTTTGAGCACTAAACCAACTCCAGGTCTTGGTCATGCATATCACTTAGTTGCGGAAGATGAACAATAAAAACAGATCTCGGCAAACCGCAAACCCATTGCTGAGGCAGCGGCATTCCAAATGCAAGGAGGCCAAGATGGGGGGGGAACCGAGGATTTGGAAAGAAAGACAAGCCAAGGTGTGAACATTGTCAAAAGATGGGGCACACGAAAGATCAATGTTATGAGATCATTGGATATCCTGCTGCAAGGTGTGGACATTGTCAAAAGATGGGGCACATGAAAGATCAGTGCTATGAGATCATTGGATATCCCGCAGGGTGGCGTAAAAACCTGCGGGATATGAAAGAAAAAAGGGGGCAGAAGGTGGACCACAGAAGTTTCCCAAATGCAGCTCAAGTTGAGTCTGAGATGACCTCAATTCCTGGATTGACACAGGCACAATTAGCAAAACTTGTGCAATTCTTGAATGTTGATGGAAAAAGTTCAAAGCCGACACAGCGATCAACAACTTCCGCAGTCAACATGGCTGGTAAGATTGAAAATAATAAATCTTGGGTGATAGATTCTGGAGCAATAGATCACATCACAAATAACAATGAGCTTTTGGAGGAAATTGAGAAGGCAATTGGAGGATTTCCTGTTACCATTCCAAATGGAGACAAAATTTCTGTCAAAAGCATTGGGAAAGTACAACTTCCCAATGGAATGAAAATAGATCATGTCTTGAATATTCCAGATTTTAAATGCAATTTGATTTCTGTTAGGAGATTGACAAATGATCTTGATTGTGCGCTAATCTTCATTGCGGATTTTTGTGTAATACAGGACTTACCTTCGAGGAGGCTGATTGGAGTGGGTAGGCTTCGAGATGGTCTCTATTACCTTGAACCGATGCGCAATGGAGGTGTGGCAATGTCAGTCAATAAAGGAAAGGATTCTAATGTTTGGCATAGAAGGCTTGGTCACGCATCAAATGAGAAGATACGGCAGATTCAGCTTAGTTGCATCAAAGTTGTATGTGAAAATGTTTTGCATTGTGATTCTTGTTTACGTGCTAAACAAACCAGATTACCCTTTTCAATTAGTGGAATAAAATCAGTTTCTTGCTTTGATTTGATTCATTGTGATATTTGGGGTGGTTACAAAACAACATCATCCTCAGGTGCACATTATTTTCTTACAATTGTTGATGATTTTAGTAGAGGAGTTTGGGTATATTTGATGAAATATAAATCTGAGGTTAGTCACTACTTGATTATGTTTTGTAACATGGTAGCAACCCAATTTGGTAAAAAGGTTAAGCAAATAAGGACTGACAATGGACCTGAGTTTCAATCCAATTGCATGCTTGATTATTATAAGGAACATGGCATTGTTTTACAAACATCTTGCACAGATACTCCGCAACAGAATGGGGTTGTTGAAAGAAAGCACAGACATGTTCTTGAAACAGCACGTGCCCTAAGATTTCAAGCAGGATTACCAATCCGTTTTTAGGGAGAATGTGTTCTTACAGCCACCTACATAATCAACAGACTACCATCTAAGGTAATTAACAATAAAACCCCATTTGAGATGTTGTTTGGCAAGAAACCTGAATATGATCATTGAGAGTTTTTGGTTGCTTAGTTTATGCTCATGATAATAGCAAAAGGGGAGATAAATTTAGTGAAAGAGGAAAGCCGTGTGTCTTTGTTGGATATCCCAATGGGCAAAAGGGGTATCGTGTTTATGATCTTAAAGAAAGAAAGTTCTGCACATCCAGAGATGTGACATTCTTTGAAAATATCTATCCCTTTAGTCAAAATGATAGTCATTCAGGAGACAAAGAGTTAATGGTAGGAAGTGGATACTGCAGACCAGTGTTGGTTGCCGCGGATAATGAGTGTGAAGAGGTCATGACATTACCACAGGTAAAAGGGTTAGGCAATGCCGCAAATAGGTTCATTGCTGAAGAAATTCCTTAAACTACCGCAGTAGATATTGCAGTAGGAGTCACTGCCTCTGACGAAAGTCAAGAAACTGCCGCAAATGACCCAGCCATAATACATATTGAGTCTACTGTCGTGGAGCCTGTTGTGTCCACCGCGACACCCATTCATGGTCAAAGTTGTGTAGAAGTTCGACGTAGTGTGCGTGAAAGAACGTAGCCAAAGTGTTTTGATAGTTTTGACGTTCAATTGCCACCCACCATTGTGCCAACACAGCCTGCCAATCCTTCAGCTGACTCATGGGTATATCCTTTGTCAGATTATATCTCTTATGATAGATTTGCACACTCACATAAAGCTTTCCTTGCGGCCATCACTTCTAATGATGAGCCAAAGCATTTTTCACAGGCAGTGAAACATAAGCACTGGCGAGAAGCCATGGAGAAAGAAATCCAAGCTCTGAAGGAGAATGGAACTTGGGATTTGGTACCTCTCTCACAGGATAAAAGGGCCATTGATTCTAAGTGGATATATAAGGTGAAGTTTAAACCCAATGGAAAAAAAATAAAAAAAGGTACTGAAACATCCTTAAAAAAAAAAAAGTTACTCACACATTATGATTTGAAGATATATAGATATATATAATTCTCGTTCTCGAGCAAATTAAGTTGAAGTTCAATTCAATCTTGAACTTTTCAATTTCAAATAAAAAATTGAAAAAATTAAGAGCAAAAATTAATAAGTCGGTCACTGCAAAAGTGCAAATGAATAATGCTTATAACATTCCTTTCTCATGCTATACGCCTATACCCAATCAAGTTTAAGAAAGATTCAATTTTTCATGACCTTTGGTTTTCTTTAGGAACACTTTTGGGTGATTGCTGACCATATAAAACCCCATGAAGTAACAATTAATTCATTAAAAAGTTTCTTACTAGAGGAGCCCCATCCTCATTTTCCATTTTATTATTTCTTCTTTTAAAGTATAAAAGATTATATGTTACATAATAGGAAGTTACGATATTATATGATATTGTTTATGTTTATATTACTTATGTAAATTAATTTATTTTCAAATTCATGAAAGAAAACAATTATATTGGAATTGGTGAATGTAATTGGGATATTATCTTGTTTGTACTATATGCTTCATTTGGCATTATGACAAAAAAAAAGGAGAAAAAAACTTCATTTGGCATTCATGAATACTATTAAACGATGGAGCTCATAGTTTTATTTAATTTAGATAGTGTACTGATATATAATTATTTATTGTCCATTTAGCATTTTGCGAAACATATTTATCAATAAAAGTTGAATTAGTTCTCATTCTCGTTTTTTAGTTATACTTTTTTAATCATTTAAAAATAAATTGAAAAGATCTAAGAGGGGGAGTGAGTGAACATGTCAAATCGCTGCATCTGTTTATGTCGCTTGACTTGGCAAAACAAAGCATATTCTTTTTGGTAGTATATAAAGAGCAAAGATTTGTAAACATCGAATGAAAGAAATTATCATTTATAGATATATAAATCTTACTTTTTTGTAATTTACAATATTTGTAGAATTATTAGTAACATTTGAGTGTTATTTTCTATGAAAAACTTTGTTATAGCCTATAAGGGGACCCTTCTTTGTCCTCACAAAACCTAACTTACAATGCAAAATCCAAATATTCCCATTTCAATTCCTTTTTTACAAGAAAGTTTTTGTTTGGATTTTCCCTTGGTTTTGCTAACTAATTCCATTAGTTAATGTTGCATAGGCAAAGCGATGTAATTAAAAAATTGAAACGTGAAAGTATTGTGTAGTCATTTATTTTTCAACAATACCTAATAGTTTATACTCTATTAGTTTACACCATACTCAAATATATACTATATATTATTTTTAGTGACTATGGAAATTATTTAAAGGCTAAATTGAGGATTAATGTGGTGCCTCCTTTTGGCTTTTTTTTATCTTTTCTCACTTTTCGGGTGACTAAAAAGGCCTTGATGAATTTCCTCCATTACTTTTCCTTCTGCCCTTTTTTGTAATTTACTATTTTTGTATTTATGATTAAGTGTGTTTTAATTATATATTAATTGTGTGTGGATATTAGGATTTACCGGTTCAACTCCTCTGCCGGAATTCCAAAGGATTGGTGCTATAAATGTATCTACCCGAGTTCATTAATTTAACAATTGCTATGGAAATTACTTAAAAGGCCAATTTGAGGATTAATGTGGTGCCTCCTTTTGACTTTTTTTTTGTCTTTTCTCATTTTTCGGGTGACTAAAAAGGCCCTCGATGAATTTCCTCCCTTACTTTTCCTGCTGCCTTTTTTTGTAATTTACTATTTTTATATTTATGATTAAATGTGTTTTAGTTACATATTGATTGTGTGTGGATATTAGGATTTACCGGTTCAACTCCTCTGCCGGAATTCCAAAGGATTAGTGCTGTAAATGTGTTTACCCGAGTTCATTAATTTAACAATTGCAATCAAGATTAAAAAATGACCGCAACATACTATGTTTTCTTAGATAATCAACATACATTTCAAGCAACAATTAATATTAGTTTTATTTTGATGAATTATCTAGAGATGAAGGAGTAGAATATTAGTTTTATTTTGATGAATTACCTAGAGATGGAGTAGAATTTAGGTAATGCACTTTTAGAATGAAAGAGAGGTCATGTGTTTTGCTCTATATATGCGAATTATTTGTTTCGATGTATGAGTTTCTTCTAACTGATTAACTTACAGCCAATGCAATATCTTCTTTCTAACCGACTTAAACAACTAAAAAAATATAGCCCTAATAAAAAGATGATTGCAGCGCAAGCGCAGGCCGCCCTACTTGTATCCTTTAAATTTTTTCATTGAATATATATATATATATATATATATGCATATAGATCCAAAGGGATCAATAAATTGGTATATTATTATGATCCATCTCTCTATTCTTTTCTTTTATAACCTCTCTCATGTCTTAATTCAAATCTATGATGAGAAAATGGATATGGGAGAGTCTCGTTTGAGATATGATGCGGTTTTACTTTAAATTAGTCAAGGCTTAATATAGTTATATGTGCATATATACATTTGTACACATACATATACATGTAATTTTTTTTTGGTATATGCATATAAACTATTAATTAAATGAAAAATAGGCATTCAACAATAGATATCATTAAAAATATACTTTTTTCTAGTTTGGAGGTGGAAATGTTAGTAATTGATAAAAGATATATATTGGCATTTTAAAAGAAATTTGTTCTCAAACATAAAGTTATAGAAGCTATGTATTTCATAAGGTTTATAGCCATTATTAAAATTTTTTATTTGAAGAATAGCCATTGTTAATTACAGATATATACATTTTTGTCCTATAAATGTCTTGCTATTCTCCATATGGAACCATGATTCAGTTTCACTTTTTTACCACATAAAATTAAAACTAGGCTTGGGTACATTACATGTGTTGAAGTTTACTTATAAAAAGGACACACAATAAGTTCAAAAGTATCGTAAGCAAAATCTGATTTAGATTGCCTTGTTCTCAATTAAAATGCATTGTTTAACTGTTTAATCTCGGTAGATGCTATTAATACATCTACCCTTTGTCCCTTTGCAGATAGAACCATAGATTCCAACCGAACCAAATAGAATCCCTATTATACTTAATGATGAATACATATATTTAATTAACTCTTATTTCTTTATATTTCTTTGATTTCTTGAAGGTTTTTTTTAAGAAAGATTTCTTGAAGGTTAAAGAAGGTTTCTATTGTAACTTCAGATATCTCAGGAATTAACCAAACAAATAATTAAAATGGAAACAACAAAGAAAAATTTTCTTGTGGCCACAAATCTCTACTATCAAATCAATCAATTACAATCAACAATCATAACAATATCTCTAACAAACTCTCAATCTAATCAACCCAACATGGGTGATTCTCTCACGTACAACAAAATAGAGCTACCTCAGCTCTTTCTCTCTCACACAAAAAACTAAACATAAACTGCTTATTTATACTAACACAAACTTAAACTCCAAAAATCTCTTTCCTATTAAAATTCTTGTCTACCAATCAAAATCTCTAAAAAATCCTAATCCAAATCTAATTAGGAATTGGGTCAAAATCCTAACAATCTCCACCTTGACTCAAATTCCTTCATCAAAGCTTAATTGCTCCACCTTTTAACCAAATCCACAAAAGTTATTTTCTTTTTTGTTGACAAATCTACATCCTTCTTCTCAATTTGAAGGTACCGACCCATCTCCTCTAATTGTGTTTCCAATCAACCCATACAAATTCTTCACTCCTTTCATCACAATCATCAAACCTTTGGTGATCTTCAAGCCTCCACCTCGACAAGAATATCCATAACACAAACTATCCAGCTTTCCAAGCGAAATCAAATTCCTTGTGAAGTTTGGAACATATCTCACATTCCCAAGCATCTTGACACTTCCATCATGCAAACGAAGTTTCACACTCCCAATACCTTCAATTTTTTGTTCACCATTATTAGCCATGTAAACAGGCTTATCACACTTTTCAAGCTTCGAAAACCATTCTTTCTTTGTGCAAATATGTTTAGAACAAGCAGAATCAAACACTCATATATTTCTAGTGTCTTTCTTTTCTTCTTGCACCATCAAAACAACATCTTCATCAGAATATTCCTCACTATCAGCAGTAACAACATTAACACCAACCTTATTCTTTTCTTTAGATTTCATGAAATCCCCCAAATCTTCCTTTAACTTCTAGCAGTAGGCTTTTATGTGCCCCATCTCATGACAATAATAACACTTCTTGCTACTCATAGCTGCCCTTGGCCTCGAACTTGATCTTCCGCTTTCATTGAATTTACCCTTCGATCTTGCATCATTCTTATCTCTCCCATTAGTTCTTCCACGCTCCACCTTGAGAACACCATTCTCTTCATCTTTCTTTTCAGTTTCTTTCAATCTATCATACTCAAAAATTGCAGAAATCACATCTTGCAAGCTCAAGGTTTTCCTACCAACCATCAAAGCTCTAGTCACAGGATCATACTTGTCAGTAAAAGAATTAATCAACAAAACTGCTTTATCAACCCCTTTCATTACTTCATCCACACTTGCAAGCTGAGGAACCAATCTATTGAACTCGTTTAGGTGTGCCCTTAAACTTGTTCCCACCTTCATCTTCAATCCAAATAATTCTCTCTTCAAACACAACATGTTAGTAATCGATTTTGACATATAAATCGACTCCAACTTATCCATCAACTCCTTTGGGGTTTTCACATCTAACACATCATATTTAATTTCAGTAGCAAGAGACAAACGAATTGTACTTATTGTTTTTGGTTGAATATCTCTCCACTTGTTCTCATTCATTGCTGCAGGTCTATCAGTTTTAAACGCATCACCCAATCCTTGTTGTACTAACACATCTGTTATCGTACTCTTCCACATCTGAAAACTGTTCGTTCCATTAAACGGTACAATCTCAAACTTCAAAGCTGATCTGCCACCACTGATGTCTGCCATCTTCAATCAACCAAGCTCTGATACCACTTGTTGTAACTTCAGATATCTCAGGAATTAACCAAACAAATAATTAAAGCGGAAACAACAAAGAAATATTTTCTTGTGGAGCTATGCCACAAATCTCCATTATCAAATCAATCAATTACAATCAACAATCATAACAATCTCTCTAGCAAACTCTCAATCTAATCAACCCAACATGAGTGATTCTCTCACAACAACATAGAGCTATCTCAGCTCTTTCTCTCTCTCACAATCTCACACACACACACAAAAAACTAAACATAAACTGTTTATTTATACTAACACAAACTTAAACTCCAAGAATGCCTTTCCTATAAGGATTCTTGTCCACCAATCAAAATCTCTAAAAAATCCTAATCCAAATCTAATTAGCAATTTGGTCAAAATCCTAACAGTTTCTAAGTATAAACTAAAAAGGGGAGTTTTAAAAAGGACTAGCCAATGACACACAAGGAGGAGGTTAGACTTTAGAGACATATATACTTTATTGGATTCAACTTCAGAGCTCGTTTGGCATCGTTTTTGTTTCTTGTTTTCTGTTGCTATTTTTCTGTTTTTTGGAAACAAAACAGTGAAAACATGTTCGGCAGGCTGTTTCCATTTTCAAAAATTTTGGAAACAGAAGCAGTGTTTTGGAAAAAAGTGGAAGCAAGAATTTTGTGTTTTCATGTTTTTCCAAAACACAGAAGCACAATGATGAACAACAACTCACATGTTTTTTAACCTTTTTTTTTACTTTTCTATACTATATATAAAAGTACGAATAAGGGGAAATTTTATGTTTTCGATTGTACACTTATTTTTTAAACATATTTCTAAATTGATATTATCAAAATATATCTTAATTATTATGCCATTATTATTAAAATATATAAAATTGCCAATATGTTTTAATTATGTCATTATTAAAATATATAAAATTGTCATTATTAAAATATAAAGTCCTAACCATTAAAGGATTTTGATGTTAAATTATATAAAAAAAATATAATATTGACAGTATTGACATAAAATTTTAATAAATAGCATTTTTTTCTTGTGCAATATTAACAAATATATTATCAATATATGTGGTTATCAACTTTTTTGATTAATATATTTCTTCGTATTAATTAATCTAGAGGAACAAATTTTGAACACCCAATATGAATTAATTTGTAATTTTTTTTGGTTAAAAAGCTAACCGACTATTAGGTTGATGAGTTTATAGAATCACAAGAAACCATACCAAAAATTAATTGATAGTGATTAATAATCCAAAATTAATTGTAACAAGCAGGACGGCATGCGCTTGCGCTGCAGTCATCTTCTTGTTAGGCTATATTTTTGTGTAGTTGTTTAAGTCGGTTAGTAAGAAGATATTGCATTGGCTATAAGTTAATCACTTAGGAGAAACTCATACATCGAAACAAATGATTCGCATATATAAAGCAAAACACATGACCTCTCTTTCATTCTAAAAGTGCATTATCTAGACAATTCATCAAAATAAAACTAATATTAATTGTTGCTTGAAATGTATGTTGATCATCTAAAAAAGCATAGTATGCTGCGGTCATTTTTTAATCTTGATTGCACTTGTTGAATTAATGAACTCGGGTAGGTGAAAGAATTTGACTTCTACATAAGGAATGCCTAATTTTTTGTAGTCAAGGAGCATGTATAGTTGTCGTAATGTATAGTTGTCGTAGGAAAATTAAATTAGTTGAGAGCATTTGCAGGAACATATGTAATTTACACAATGCATCACAAAATCATTGTACTTAGCATTGGCTAACTATAACATAAATCCAGATTTACCTCAAAATGTTGCGATGAGAAGTGAAAGCTCTCCACTTGAGGTTATTTCATACTAAGGCGCTGCTAAATTAAATGGAAGGATCTTATCAACGTCCATTTGGAAATTTTAGGAAACAGAACGGAGTCCATGTGAAAAAACCTACCCAAATAAAAATGAAGACAAAAGGAAAACAGAACTGAAATGTCAATAGTTTACCCATGAAAGAGTCAAATGATGTAACCAGACACTCGAAAATAGAACTGGAATGTCAATAGTTTACCCATTAATCAACCATTATTGAATATACATTTATAGCACCAGTCCTTTAGAATTTCGGCAGAGGAGTTGAACCGGTAAATCCTAATATCCACAGACAATTAATATGTGATTAAAACAAACTTAATCATAAATATAAAAATAGTAAATTACAAAAAAGGGCAGCAGGAAAAGTAAGTGATAAATTCATCGAGGGGCTTTTTAGTCACCCGAAAAGTGAGAAAAGACCAAAAAAAGCCAAAAGGAGCCACCACATTAATCCTCAATTTGGCCTTTAAGTAATTTCCATAGCCACTAAAAATAATATATAGTATATATCCGTGCACATGTATATTGTGTAATGCATAATTATTAATTAATAATGTTTTAATAAGGATATATGGAGTGATTAATCTTTAAATCTTTTTTTGGTGAAATCTTTAAATCATAGTATATATAATTCTTTATGAGTTAACAAGGGCTCGATATTTACGAAAATGCTTAATTTAGGGCCTATTATTCAAAAAAGCTCGAATCATAGTCTAATGTTGTTCAATATGAATGATACATGTTTGTACTATTAAACGGACGAGCTCAATCTAAGAATGGGAGAGCTTAATATGAATGATTCATATATATACTACTAAATAGAGGAGTTCAATGTGATAATGATATATAATTCCATAAAGAGATTATCGAAATTTCATACTATTTTTATAAAAAAAAATTATAAGGAGATTAATAAAATTTCATAAAGAGGTTATCAAAAAGTCATATGGAGGTTATCAAATTTTCATAGAAAGGTTTATTAAAATTTTATAGTTAGGTTATTAGTATTTCATTGGGAGTTTATCACAATTTCATAGGGTAAATATATCAAAATTTCATAGCGTGGTTATCAAAATTTCATAGTGTGGTTATCAAAATTTCATAAAAATATTTAATTAAAACACGTTGGGCCACGTGCAACGCACGTGAAAGTTAAAACTAGTTTATTTAAAAACATACAACCAAATTGTATATCCAAACATGTTTTTTTCTTTCAAAAATTGACAATGCAAAAAAACAAAACGAAAACGAAACAAAAACAAAAAACAGAAAAATGAAAACAATGCCAAAAGACCTCTTGTGTGGGTTTGTTTCAACTTTATTTGAATCTATCTAGTTGGATCGCTAATTTGATCAAAATGCGATTTGATCATTTGTTAGTTCAAAGTTGCTATATATATTTACTATAATGATTGTAGTTTCAAAAATAACTTCATAAGAATAAAAATAAAAATAAAATACTAAGAAGAAGAAGATGCTAGATTTATATTTTTTTTCTGCAATTTAGAGTTTAACAGCATGGGTCAATAGCTTTCTTACCAATTTAAAACAAATGACAGAATTTTGGTGAGTCAAAGAGGTTTTAAAGACTTGTGGATTAGGTAAATTTTATATATATACTATATATTATTTTTAGTGACAATGGAAATTATTTAAAGGCCAAATTGAGAATTAATGTGGCGTTTTCTTTTGGTTTTTTTTTTGTTTTTTCGCACTTTTCGGGTGATTAAAAAGGCCCTCGATGAATTTCCTCTCTTACTTTTCCTGATGTCCTTTTTTGTAATTTACTATTTTTATATTTATGATTAATTGTGTTTTAATTACATATTAATTGTGTGTGGATATTAGGATTTACCGGTTCAACTCCTCTGCGGAATCCCAAAGGATTAGTGCTATAAATGTATCTGCAATAATAGTTGATTCATGGGCAAAGTATTGACATTCCAATTCTGTTTTCCTTTCGTCTTCATTTTTATTTGGAGGGGTTTCTTCTTCCCTAACATTTCTCTGAATTGGTTTCACATGGATTCCGTTCTATTTCCTAAAATTTCCAGGTGGACGTTGATATGATCCTTCCATTTAATTTAGCAGCGCCTTAGGATGGTATAACCGAAAGTGGGGAGCTTCCATTTCTTACCGCAACATTTTGAGTTAAATCTGGATTTATTTGTTAATTATATTATTTGATACTTAAATTTAACATTTCCCTAAACCCTCTTTTATTTTACAAAAAGTTTTTTTTTTATCGTTCGACTTCTTTTTTATTGAGATTTCTATTAGTTGCTTATATTTAGTATATTTCCACATATCCAAAAGCACAATTAGTTAATGTTAAGTACAAATTTTGTGATGTATTGTGTAAATTACATATGCCCCTGCAAATGCTCTCAACTAATTCAATTTTCCTACGACAACTATACATGCTCCTTGACTACAAAAAATTAAACCTTCCTTATGCAGAAGCTAAATTCTTCCACCTACCCGAGTCTATTAATTCAACAATTGCAATTAAGATTAAAAAATGACTGCAGCGTACTATGTTTTTTTAGATAATCAACATACATTTCAAACAACAATTAATATTAGTTTTATTTTGATGAATTATCTAAAGATGGAGGAGTAGAATATTAGCTTTATTTTGATAAACCACTTGGAGTAGAATTTAGGTAATACACTTTTAGCCCTAATAAGAAGATGACTGCAGCGCAAGCGCAGGCTGCCCTGCTTGTATATAACTAAATAGTATTTGAAAGACCCAGGGAATTTACCAAAGGCCCCTTTTGAAGATCGATGAGGAGGCTCCATTTGAACTTTTTTTGTCATTTTCTGTCTTTTCTCACTTGCCAAATTACTAAGAAGACCCTAGGTTAGTTTCTAGCCAGTTCTTACCCTTGAGCCCCTTTTTTGTAATTATCATTTCCTTTCACATAAATGTTATAATAAATCTTATCCCCTTTATCTCTACTTTTGCTAATGAATGCTAGAGTTGTAACATCTTTTTAGGCTTTTCATGTCCATACGAAAAATAGAGTAAACTTAGTTTTTGTTTAAGTGCTACACACTTTAGAGGAGGAAACAAAATTGAAGTTATTGCATCAGTTCATGTACAAACTAATATTTACTATTTATTGCTAACTTTAGGGTATATGCTCAATGTTAATAGTATAGCCTTTTAAAGATGCAACACATTTAAAATCATAGTACTTTCGAACTTTCCTACGCATCAAACAATTTAATTCGAACAGAAAATTGTTTAAAGAAGTAGATTTCTGAACGCCCGACGCGCCAACGTGGACCGATCCACTTATAAAGTTATTAATTGAAACGTATACTATTTTTCCCATACAGACTGAAAAGAGCTAATTAAAAATGAAACCAATCTATGCCACATTTACAGAGTCAAAGAATTGGTCATATATTTGACGGAACCAAAGTTATGGTGGGGGAACATGAAAACCAATCAAAATCTACTGACTCTTCATCTCAAGGAATAAAGATTCATAATCCAAATGTTGGCTTGACATCAAAAGTAAGGTTAATAGTAGATTAGTATTTTGCAGCCTCACCATTATCTACTCTCTCTTTCACCAATGCAAATTGTGTTGGAATAATCTTAAATAGAGTACATATAACTTTTTTTTTGGCCAGAACATATAACTTAATTACCACTATTTATACATATATTATATATATATTTGATGAGCTATCTTGATTAAAATCTTAATTATAACATTGAATCTATACACATATATACACAACATTAGGCTTAACAATCTCAGGAGTCAGAATATATATAAATCTAACATTTTAGGATGTTTCAGATTACACTTTTCAATACAATCTTCTTCTAAAGCCATTGCATAAGACACTAGTCCTATGAAAATAGCTAAAATAAGTACCCTTTTTTCCAAAAAAGTAAAAAGTGAAGTTTTTTAATTTCATTTTCACTTATTATTGAGTTCAAAATTGGAAAAGATTTCTTAAACAATGACCTTGTTTACTATCAATATCTTATTTCTAATTCAATTTTTTTTCCTTCAAGGAAAAACAGAAACTCTTTTGTCTGCATTATATTATTTTGTACTTTGGCCCTCTAGCAGCCTCCCCTATATATGATTCCTTCTTTGTAGTCTAATTAAAAATATGCTTTTTTGGCACAATAATTAAAAATATGCTTAGGAACAAACTTTATAAAAACAATGCTAATTTTGTCTCCTAGCTAGTGCTTAATTAATTAAATGACAAAAAAATATAGCAAAATGAAAGTGACTTCGCAGAAACAACTCTGAAACATATAACTCCTTTTCTTAACTTATACAACTGTGACTTAGGAGTTATACAGCCAGGACGCCGAATAGAACAAGTCTTCATTGTTTTTAACATCCACCACTTGGCACTCTCTAATTATAGCCGGCCCCTTTTCTCCTTCCTTTAAGTACTTCAACTCAACCTTCATCTTCACTTCCCTTTGTCTCTCCATCAAATTATGCTTCATTGGGTTTTGATCTTCCTTCAAAACCCACCAAGAATCTAAAATTTGTTTACAAAATTTTGTTGTATAAACACAGATTGAAATCAACAAAGTGCTATAACCCGTTGCCTTAGCTTGCAAGAAAAGAAATGGATAGGCTAATTAGTTTGGAGCCTTCAAACCTTGTTGCTGTCAGGATTGAGCCAGGGCAGAAATGTTATGGAGAGCTTACTCTAAGGAATGTTATGTATACTATGCCGGTTGCCTTTAGGCTGCAGCCAGTTAACAAAAGCCGGTATAGTGTCAAGCCTCAATCGGGGATCATAGCGCCTCTTGGGACACTAACTGTGGAGATTGTGTATCATTTGCCACCAGGTTTATTACTTCCTGACTCTTTTCCTCATACTGATGATTCTTTCCTTCTACATAGTGTGGTGGTTCCTGGTGCAGCAGTCAAGGAAACATCGAATTTCGATACTGTTCCTAATGATTGGTTCACAACAAAGAGGAAGCAAGTGTTTGTTGACAGTGGGATCAAGATCATGTTTGTTGGTTCACCTATTTTGGTCCAACTAGTGATGGATGGTTCCATGGATAAAATTAGGGATGTATTGGAACGTAGTGATCCCTCATGGAATCCTGCTGATTCACTTGATTCACAAGGTCAAACTTTGCTTCATATTGCTATAGCTCAAAGTAGGCCTGATATTGTCCAATTATTGCTTGAATTTGAGCCTGATGTTGAGTTCCAAAGTCGGTCAGGCTCTACTCCACTTGAGGCTGCTGCAGGGTGTGGGGAAGAATTGATTGTTGAGCTTCTATTGGCACATAAGGCTAGCGCGGAGCGGTCAGAGTCATCTAGTTGGGGTCCAATTCACCTAGCAGCAGTTGGTGGCCATTTAGAAGTACTAAGACTTCTTTTGCTCAAAGGGGCTAATGTTAATTCCCTTACAAAAGATGGCAACACTGCCTTACACCTTGCAGTTGAAGAAAGAAGAAGAGATTGCGCGCGTTTGCTATTAGCTAATGGCGCGAAAGCTGATATTCGGAATGTTAGAGATGGTGACACACCCTTACACATTGCAGCAGGATTAGGCGATGAGCAAATGGTGAAATTGTTGCTTCAAAAGGGGGCAAACAAAGATATCAGGAACAAGACAGGGAAAACTGCCTATGATGTTGCAGCCGAATTTGGTCACATGCGCCTTTTTGATGCACTTAAACTTGGTGACAGCTTATGTTTAGCTGCACGAAAAGGCGAATTGAGGACTATTCAAAGGCTGATTGAAAATGGTGCAGTGATCAATGGGAAGGATCAACATGGATGGACAGCATTACATAGAGCCTCATTTAAAGGGAAAATTGATGCTGCAAAGATGTTGATCGATAAGGGAATCGATATTGATTCAAAAGATGAAGATGGATACACAGCTTTACATTGTGCAGTTGAATCAGGCCATTCAGAAGTTGTAGAATTTTTGGTTAAAAAAGGTGCAGATGTTGAAGCAAGGACTAATAAAGGTGTCACACCTTTGCAAATTGCAGAGTCATTACACTATGCAGGCATTAGTAGGATCCTAATTCATGGTGGTGCAACAAAAGATGGCATGGCACAACAAATTTCTGCTATGTCGGTTTCAAGTCCATTTGGAAATGGCAAAATGGGGAAAGAGACTGAAACTAATAAGGCGCCAACGATGAAGAGGAGACCATCAAGAGCAAGAGCCTTACGCGGTAGCTTTGACAGGGCGCTTCCATTAGCAGTTGTTTAGGGTAGCTGCAGGTGGTGGATATATGAGTTTTGTTTTGGTTCCTCACAAGCTTAGAAATCAGCTTCAAATTGATTCTTTTGGTTTGGGGGTATATAGTAAACATATATTTGTGGAAGAGGTTTCAAATCAAACTCAATTCACATAAATATGTTCATTCCATAACCTGAATCTATATATATAAATACATTGTCATTGTAAGTTTTCAAAGTGAAATCAAGGAAATTTGTCGACACAATTTGCTTGTAGAATTAATGCCTTTGTAGTGGCCTCAAAGTTTCAAATAATTGAATTGTATTTTTGGAACCCCAAAAGGGATTTTTAAGAAATTAATAAAAGGGATGTACCCATTTGTATGTAGTCTTTTTGCTATTGTTCATACTTTTTCTTCTTCAAATCTGAAATCTACAATTTTTCATTGTTTCCTTTCAAAATCAAAATGTAAAATTTGCAAAAAATCGACAATTCACAACTTGTTATGGTATTTCATGTTGGGAAGCATTGCTTGTGACCAAGTGAAGGCGAGAATGGCCTAAACATAATCTATTATTGGTCAATCAATTATTAACCAAAAAAAAGAAGGCAAAATGCCCGTTTTCATAACACATTAAAGATTTGTTTATTTTTTATATATGAATATGGTAATCAAGTTTTCAATTTCATAGTTATTGTCATCTTGAGTCATCGACAAAGACATGCTACTTTTGCTTCAAGTCATAGCCTCATAGGTTACATCTTTCAACAAATTAAAAATGGTTTAGGTAAATAGTTTCTTCTTCAACAATATTGTTTTTTAACTTAAGATTCCCTTGATTATAATCACTATAATATCAAAGGAATATGCCAAATATGGGGTTGCAACTTACAAAGCTACTGATTTAAATTTCCCTATGGTTCCAAACAGAATGGTAGATTTTTCAAGATGTAGTAAAGTAAAAAATGAGTAGATATTGACAAACTCTCCTCAAAATCCCTGCAACTTTCGGCTGTCATTAATTAATTCATAATTTATACTCTTTGCATATAATCCAATGTGTTATATATATATGTATAAGAAATTAAAAATGTAAGATCTTTTTCATATCCTGGCAAGTAGTAACTAGGTAGATTGATATGTAAGTCCCAAAAACTTCGTAAATAAAGAGTTTGCAATTTTTCAGAAGAGTTGGTGGTTTATCTGACTTTGAAAATAGGAAAATAAAAATAAGCATAATGCATACCAATCACTACCATCACTTATGGCCCAAAAAAATCAGTACAATCACTAATATTTTTCATATTACTTTCAATAATCCAAGTGAAATTATTAACTTAATCATCCCCACTTGCCATTTTCTTTTTAATTAAAATTGAAAGATAAATAAAGTATATATATTGATTTAAAAAAAATCTCTTTTGATGGGAAAGAAAACTTTAAGAATAGAAGTCAAAAAGGATGAAAACAAAACATGCTTTCGTTTGTAGCTAGTTTTAAAATCATAATGATCCTTCAACCTTAAAAAAATCATACTAAAACATATGGGATTTATGAATTTCCAAGTTGCATTAATCAACTTTTGTGTTTGTGGTCTAGAAAAGGGCCTATGAGAGAATTGAAACTCAGACCATGATGGGCTCACTTAACTGAAAGCCCAGTTCAAGAATATATCCCATTAAGGCAACAATAAATCAATAGTAATGTTTGACGGGCTCACCTGATAAGAAGCCCAGGTTTAGAAAGGACGACAACAAGCCCATTATAAACTTGTTTTATTCCCTTCATTTTTAATTGGATAGTTTACATTTAATTTACATATACTATGTTTCAAGGGGACACTCTCGTGGTTAAAACCTGGAATTTCTTATAGGAGGTCCTAAATTCGAATCTTATAATAGGGTGAGTGAGATTATGGGAAAGGAAATGATTACCTCCTATTATATAACTCATTTCAATATCATGAAAAATAAGAAGTAAAAGCCTATCAAACAATGAAGACTTCAATCTAAAAAATTCAATGTTCTTCCCTCTTTTACTTTTTCATATATAATTATGATTTAAAAAAAAAGCATGTAGCCAACAAACAGAGGGAGGATCCCATAGTAGCAAAAAAAAAAGGAGAATCCCATATCTCCTTATTCACCATAAATGCATAATGTTGCTTGCCTATACAATATCATGGATGTTGGTCCGGGTTTTATGATTTGTGATGAGCCCCAGAGCAGCTTCTTCCGCTGCTGGAGGCTGACAGGACTGGAATTGGCACACTGCGACCTTAGTTGCTGCCATTTTTTTCTTTTTTCAGTTCATTTGTATCAAAAATATATATATATTAAGTGAAGGTCAAAGCATATACTCACGCATGTCGTTACTACTTACTACTAGCTAATTAAAAATTTTGGTTTCCCTTTTCTGCTTTAGGCAACGTGAATCATGGAACTTTTGCTTTCCAACAACTAATATGCCATCAAATTGGAACGAGGACGACCATCATACATATATATATAAACCAACATTAATTACTGCGAAATTTGGCTTAAGTAAAGCTGAAGGTTTCGGCCACTTTACTCTTCGAATTATCTATATATGGATAAACTTTATAATATTAATATGTAATGAGCCAATAAACTTGAGGTGTACTCGAGAAAGTGTCATCAAAAACATATTATAATATCGAATTCTCTCACATGTGATTCTATGTATGTACGTATTTGGAATTGTCAAAAGTTCAAATCCTAAGAAAAAAGAAATTAATTACCATGCTCAACCTTTGTTCAAGAAGGATGAGTTCATGGTGTCACATATATTTAGGAAGGACAATCGATACGCAGACTATCTAATAAACTTGGGAAATGACTTGAATTAATAGTAAATTTTGTAAATTAGTTGTTTTTCGACTTCTTCATACAGTACAGAGAAGAAACAACAGAAATTAAGAATTTAACACTTTATATATGATCAACGACTGTTGTATTATCATCAGTCGCGATTTAGAACTATTATGGAAAGAATAATTTTGTAGTTAGCACGTTACATTACTTTTCTTTGATTTGGTGAAAATGGTATATCACAGAAAAAAAATGTTCTTAAAAATATTTATAGAGACATGTTAACAGGAGTACTCTATTAAAAAAAAAAAGATTTAGCCGTATAATATTGTAGGAAAAATGAAGTCAAAAGTGAGGGGATTTTGATGTTAGAAATGGATAGGAAAACGTAACAATCAGGGGGGTTGGTGGTGAAAGAAGGCTTGGGACAGTTCGCCAGCCACGCAAAACAAAGCCTTTCTCTTGAGCAATTTTAATGGGTTGGTAGTTTTAGGTGAGTTTCCCTTTTATTCTTATTAAAATGAAATCCTGGTCCAAAGTCCAAACCAACTTGCCATTTTCCTAGGAAATTTTGAATTTCCTTTTCATTTCAAAACCAGTCTCCTAACTTATGGCTTACACTATACATGAGAAAAACAAGCTTTCTTGTTTTGGTTACTTAGAATTTAGAATCCAGTTTTATTTTATAATAATCTGTTTTATTCAGAGCCGTAAGTAGCTAGTCTTCCATTTCATGACTAATATATGGTCAACTAAAAAAATTGTGTTTTTTTTTCTTTTTTATTATTATTTGTCTTTGTTGATTGTCTTTGTAACAAATTAAGATTCATCAATGTCTAATGGAACGAGCGGAAGGACATTGATGCTTTTTAAACAAGATTTTGAGATTCGAGTCTTGCAAATAAAAATATAATAATGAGAGAGTCTCCGACTCTCTTCGATTTGTGATTTGATGTAAATCGATTCCAATTTCAGATCCATTCATTAGACTTCCTTTGTTTCAGTGGTGCGTGATAGCTTTTACCCACTACTGCTAAATTTATCAGCCAAAACAAACATCAAAATAAAGGTAAAAGTTTCAATAGTCGCACCTCCCGCAAAAATTAAGGGAGCCTAGGTTAAATATAGAAACACATAATGTTATTAGTGGTTCCATTCGGCTAATCCTATTTTATTTAATAACAATTACTTAGCTTTACAACTTTATCAAAGTTCAAAATCGGAAGATTAAGATATTTTGTGTTATAATCTAAAATCATTTGTAAATCTTTTTTATGATAAATTTGTTATCTTGACTTTCTAATGGCAAAATGTGGAATTCTTTAAAGCCCAAGCCAAGTTAATGGTTTTGAACAATGAGAGCCATGTATTCCAAGTCAGAAGACATAAACATGACAAGTTTTTGTGATTTGTGGATGTGCTCTCAAAGTTGGGGAGGGCCTATTGAGAGTAGGAAAGAAGACAAATAGAGAGATAGAGAAGCATCCATCATTGATTTGTCACCCAAAGTCCAATTAGTTATTTTCTTAGCAAAAAAGAATAAGCTATGATGCATATTAATAATTCGATACTACATGTGAGTTATTCTCTTTGTAGATATAATTCCAAAAAAATAAAATAAAATGTACATACAAATTATTTCACACCAAATTAACCATTTAAAATGTCTCAAAAACAAATCCCTTTTATATTTTTTATATTAAGGAGCCAAATTATGATATATTTTTTTGGTTTAGTGAAATTACATTACAACTAAGAGGAGGGTAATAGTTCGAACCCCTATCTTTTAGGTGAACTTTAAGGCTTTTGGCCATTAAACCAAGGCCTAGAGTTCCTAATTGTGATATTTTATTTTCATGATTTTGAGAATATTTAGGGGCTTTTTTTGTTATTAGCCTTATAATATTTCTTAAATTTCAAACATATACATGCAAAATGTACACATCAACTTTAATTTATAATATAAAGCATAATGGGTTCGATATGCCTCAATTTTAGATTAATCAAGACTCAAACTCAATATTTTTTTTGCCACCAATCCAATATTGATCTACTAACTCAAAAAAAATAGAAAAAAAATAAATAAGAAATTATAAGCATCTTGAATTGAATCTAGCTAGTTGTATAATTTATTTGTAGATCTTAAAAGTGAGATATAAATCATTTGTGCTTACATCATTTTCCCCCTTCTACCTTTTTCATTTACACATGACAAAAGCTAAGGCCCAAGTAAGAAAGACCACACTTATATTTTCCAGCTAGGCAACTTGTCTGCCTCAAATCCTAATACAAACCTTTTTTTTCTTTTTAACTTTTTGACACAAACAACCAAAAAAGGGAAGGGGAAAAAAAAGGGTACTAATTAATTACATTCATCTCATCCTTTTACAGTTTACTGTTGTTACTTGGGCCGACAAGTTGACAAATTGTGAGCGAGAGTGTGGTGTACACGAACCATATCAGAGCGTGGGGGTTTTGCAGTTAGAATGTTACAGTTGATTGTTGAAGAAGAGGTGCCAGTTGTACGGTGGGATCCGTGGTACCACCGACACAAGCAGAGGGCGTGTCACAGCGTATCCAGCACACTTTCCCATTGAATCTGACCCCTTTTTCGCACCTCATTCTATTTATTTACGAGCTCTTCACCGACGCACCCAGATAGTCCATGCCACGCACACGTGTAACAGTAACTCATTTACTCATTTTCCATAACAAGGAGTAATTTTCTTATGTTTAAAGTTTTTTTTTTTTAAGGATTCTTATATTTAATTTAAGTTGATTAATTGCCATCATACATTTGGCCTATTGGTAGAATGCTGGACTTTTAGTTCTAATGGTTAACGTTTGATCCCTAACAGCCTCAAATATCAAATTTAAGTTGATTAATATTAGATAGATTTAAATTTTAATTTTTTAAATTCTATTCCAATCCCTTAATCCCATATAAAAATATAAAATTGAATATAAAATAACAAATTGATTAATATTAGATAGGGTTTAAATTTTAAATTTTAATTTCTATTCCAATCCCTTAATCCCATATAAAAATATAAAATTGAATATAGAATAACAAAACCGGACAGGAATATGAGATTTAAACAATAACAAATTAATTTCCTTTTGGTGACCATAATATAATAAAGATATAATAACTAGAAAATTACAATTTAGATCGATGAAACATTAAAAGTGAAAAACATTAGTCATTTAACCAAAAGAGGAAAACATTAGTCAAACATGGGAGACACATATGTATATATCGTATAGATGAAGAATTTATAACTCAAGAAGTTAGCCAGAAAGTGTACAATGTTGGATAGAACATTTAAATTTTAATTCCAATGTCTAATCTTATGTTGTTGGAACTTGAAAGTCTTAAACTCTGGTTTGAACTTTTTTGTTGGATTAGAATACATAAACTTCTTTTTTTTTTTGAAAACAAGAGAAATAAAAAAACTAGCTATGTGTAAAACCACGGGGGGACACCACACCCCTAGCGTCAGCATCTAGCAAATTCCTCATCTCATCAGGTGGATCCACAAGCAACTCAAAATCATAATCCAAATCACACGCAACATTCGCCAACCAATTCGCACAAAAATTCCCCTCTCGATAAGTATGTTGCAACGTGCACCTCCAATCTCTTCTTAGTAGATATCGAATATCCGCAATAAGACAACTCAGCGGATGCACAACCACATCCCCATTCTGATTTACATCGATCAATAAGTTTTAACAAGCAGTAGTACTTTGATATGCCTGATTTATATATAAAGTGATATATTGATCCAATATTTACGGGAGAAGAAAAGTGATATATTTAATATGGGTAATTATTTGATACACCAGAGTGTTAATTTTGGACTCCACAAGTGGGCTGTGAAGTTGACACATGTCTATTTTTTTTAATTAATTAAGTTTTAAATATTTCAATCTAGCCCCTAAAGAACACATGTCATCCTTCAAAATCCGCTTGTGTAGTCTGCTAAACTCCACCACCGGTGTATTGTATAATTTGTCATTTATAATATTGTTATATATTTTGTACTACATAATTAGTGTTAAGTCTTAGTATTGAAAGGACTATAAATAAACCTCTCAAATAAGGTGTTTAGTTTGAGCTTGCCAATTAAAAACATAAATGTTGAGAAGGTTTCCCCTATTGATATAAATCGATTCGAAATCAATCAAGATCTGGATATTAAATATCATGAGATTTGTATTAAAAAAATTAACTTATATACACACACACATAATAACGCGTATATGTGTATAGATATGTCTTTTTCTAAAAAAAATGGAGAACAGAGATTCAAATAATTCATTGAATAAAAAAAACTATGGTAATATTATTATTATTAAGCTAATTTATACTCGAATAAGAATGTACATTTTTTAAAACACTTTAATAGACTACTACTTTTAGTCACTAAATTATTAAAAAATTTAAAACCTTAAATTATGAGAAAATCAAAAAAATTAATATACATAAGCACACTCAAATAGGACAATCGACATTATAGGAAAATGTTGGAAGCAAAGGATGCATTACTCGTGACCCCATAACTCATATGCTGACAAAGAAAGCAATATGTTTTAGTCCAATAGATTTTCCAAAGGATACCCTCAGCTATCAATGGAATATTATTCTTTGAAAATTTTGATACCATCGTTTTTTTTTTTTTATTACTTCAATATATTATATATATTCACTAATCTCAAAATCTTGTTAAGACATATGTAGCCATGTGTTATCTTAGATATTTTCATTGTTTGATTAAACAAAGAATTAGTAGTAAACCATATATCAGTAATATTCATTATTGTAAGACCTAATAATTTCTTTGTATTTCTCAACACATTTTAGACTTAGATGATTTGGCATTCTATGTATTTACAATGAATACTTAATTATACTAATTCCAAATTCATAAATTTTAATTATATAGTTAGACCCGTTTAACAGAATCTTAAAATATAATCAGGATTACATAGGGCCTTATAAATACAAAAAAAAAATAATAAAAGCATAGACCTTTATTTAAGCATTTTCACATACGTTAAGGTCCTATTTGACCAAATTAGAAGCATGAGGCCTAAATTGAGTATTTCTGAATACGTTAGGGCCCTATTTGAACAATAAGCCATCTCAAATTCATGTGGAGGGTAATGTGTATATATAATGTTGAGTGTTATGACCAAAGGATATCTTGAGTTTTGGCGGGGCTACAAGTCCCTTAATGTCCATATAAAAGTTAGACTAGACACTAACTTGAACCCAAAATATACCTAATGGTTGGTTTTTCCATATGTATATGAGCCATTCTTAACTACTAACAATATGACATGGAAGTCTAATCATGTGAATATTAACATTGACAAATGATTTTTTTCTACTTAATATGATAACATCCATTTTTAGGTCTTGAATTATATAAAAAGTTCCAATTTGACATCCATTTCTTTTTTTATATAATTTCACAATTCACACTTGTTCATTTTTTTTTTGGTGAAAACACACTCGTATTTTTTATTATTGATCAATGTTGTACTTGATGTGATTTATAAACATTAATATGTGAATTTGCAACATCATACCCTGAGGGTTATATTGATAAAAAAATCCAATTATGGGAAAATTTGTCTCAAATAAAAGTTAGAGGGCAAATTGATATTTGAATAATTTAAAAGGTTTAAATGGGTATTAAACCAATCTTAGGTGAAAAAAAGTTGTTCATATCTTTGATAATCCCTATTCTAAAAGGAAAGTAAAGTGTTTAGTCTCTTTACAAATCAGAAGCATATATTAAAGTTTTGATTATGGTCTTGATATTTTAATTCGGTGTTCAATTGTGTCTTTTTATACTTTTTCCTCTCACAGCACAAAATTCCATCAATTGCCTTCAACTTTCTCCATCTGCTGTAATATATTTGACACATATAAGTCTGCTAGTAATACTTAATGGTCCACCTAATACTCCATGAAAAATATAAAATACTGGTTAATTTATTTTATCTTATTATATTATATAATATTAGGTTATTATCTAACATCCTTCTTGAATTTAATTAGCTTTATAATAAAAGTGTTATCGTGTCTCATAGAGTATTTTATTTTTTATCTAGCATGATTAGAAGCACGATTCATTATTCACCCTCGTTTCTTGAATTATACATTTTCATAATTTAGGGCCTTCTTTTTCTTTTTTTCTAAATATTTATAATCAGCCATTTGGCCTAATGGTAGAATGTAGAACTTCTGGTTTCAGTGGATAAGGTTCGATCCTTAGTTTATTTTAAGTAAAAAAGAAAAAAAAAATTTCATGAAATGTATTTTTTTATAGAAAATATTCAGATTTCATTAATCAAGAAACAAAGTCGGGATTACTAAAGTTCTTAAATTTCCTATGTTACATACCTTTATCCCATATTGTTTATCTTAAATTTGAACAAAAAGATTTTTTTTGGTCAAATAAGAATTTGAACAATAGGCCTTATATACTTTTTTTTCTTATCTTAAATGAATAATAAGACTTTATACTATACAATTTTACCAAAAAAAGACTTAACGTCTCTATTGGATTGACTGATTAGAACCAAATGTTCCCTAAATAAGGCCTTAGATATGATTCTTATATATGAAGAATATAGACATTAGAAGAATCTCCTTTAATTTGAGGTTCGTTCCATTGAAACAGTTCGACTCTGCATTAGTTAGAACTAATTTTGATTATTTATATTTAATCTAAAAATTCATATCCCATTTTCCTCCTCTTATCAAACTTGATTGCCTTCACGAATGTCACTTTCAATTTGCTTAAAACTTTGACAAGGAATCAAGCCAAAAATCTCAAACTCATAGGAGTTCAAAAGGCATTTTCATCAACACACCCTTCCTACCTTTTCATGGCAGCAAACTTTTTATTTCAGTTTAAATGTCTTTTTCCGTATTCACTAATAAAAAAACCCCATCAATTAATTATCTAAAGAAGAAAGCCACCAACTAAGAGATGAGAAAATTAATAAATTTGTTAATCCTACAGTACCCGGTCCGGAAATTGGAATTAGTACATTGAATATCTCTCTATTAGTCTATTTTTTTTTGAAGGAGTTAAGTTTTATTTTTTTGGCCAGAGAAGAGTTAAATTCAAATAATTTTGTTTCTGAAGTCTTAAAAAATTGTCTATTTTTAACAAATTACTATAACGATAAGTCTTGAGTTTAAATTCTATGAAATGAAACGTAAAATTTGTTTCAAATACGACTCATCTAATCTATATTCATTTTATATTATTATTATTTTTTTTAAAATGATGATTAGAATGGAAATTATAGTTTTTGCTTTGTGGCATGCCATCATCAACATGTACAAATTTCATCAGATATTTAAGCAAAACAATTTTGGACCCACTTCACCTACTCAACCCAACAAAACCATGTTTGGATGCATCAAATTTGTACTAATATATGGGTAATATTGTAATTTTACATGGTTTTTATAGTTTTCCATTAAAATGTAATCTCTCCAAACCATATTGTAAAATGATTGGGCCCACCAATAGTACCCCAACAACTTTCAGTCACCAACCCTCTACTCTACGTTGCTTCTCTAAAAATTTCATTCTTCAAAAAGAAAAGAAAATAAAAATAGAAAAGAAAAGAGAAGAGAAAAGGGAAAATAATCAAAATATCATCCAATAACATTTTAATTCTTTTTTACTAATATAGTATACTAGGTCTAAGCGTCGCTTGAGGCGCGTGCGATAGCAAGCATATAAAGAATTTTTAATTTTTGATTTCGAGCTACCAAAAATTCAAAATAATTTTTTTTCTTTTTTTACATCAGATCTATCAAAAAGTCAAAACAATTTCCATGTTCTTTTTTCTTTTTTGTCTTAAAGACAAAATTTCCAATTTTTTATTTTTAAAATTCATATTCATTAAAAACGATTTCTACGAATAATCTTATTTGAATTGGATTGTTTCACTATAGATGAAATTTTTTTTATAGTTTTCTTTATTTATGATACTTGAATTCGAATATTTATTTAGAAAAAATAAATGTCAAACCATTTAAATCAACATATTATTAATTGTTTGTAAGTTGTAACTTTACTTATTAATTCTTTTTCTTATATAACAAATGCAAAAGTATTATGGTGCCTAATTAAATACTAAGGTATGATTCTTGTAAAAAAAAAATACTAAGGTATGATTAATCATACGAATAATTATTTTTCTAGTTTGTTTAATAATGAAAAGAAGATCGATTCTATTTTTTTTTTCATTAATAGTTGTGCTTCTATTGTTCAATTAATATTATGTTAATGTTTATTGATTTATGTATTGAAAGTATATTATTGCATTTTTAATAAACATATTTTTTTGGTTAAATTAATAAACATATATTTATTCACGTTTGATTATAACGTTTTGTCAATAATTATCTATTGGTAATGGTACTCCCCAAGGAAAACTACTAGTACTATATTTTTCACTAGTAGTAGTATTTTAAAAAAGAAGCTTTCTATCATCAATCATTATATTTGTTGGATTTAAGAAGAAACCGTGAATTAATTACATGTTATTTTTTTCTATATACTCATAGAACCTTAGAAAAATGTTTTCTTTTTTGACCAGACCTTAAAAAGATGTTTATAAGTAACTTTTTAAGTTTCCACTTGAAATATTAATCACTTTTTATTGTATTCATCATATAATAATTTGATAATTTGTTGTAACTATTTAATTTTTTTGGGATAATTTACTATTTAATTTTTACCACTTACTAATTTGCAAAAACTAAATAATAATAAATTCATCATATATTAGCTAAATTCAACTTTATATTAATTTCTTTAATTTAATCTAGATTGCTGCCTTTTTCATAATAAAACTTTATATTAATTTCTTCACTACTTTTCTTACCAAATATTATTATATATATAATATAATAATATAATATAATACCTAGGTCACAAGTGGAAGAATATTGAACTATGGACCTATGGTTTTATTTGTAAAAATGTAATTAAAAAAGTTTATTAAAAAACTAGCTAGTACTATTATTGAAAAATAATGGCTGAAATCTCAAATATATATATATATATATCAATACTTCAAAAAAAAATATATATATATATATCAAATTCATCCTAGATTTCATCAAAATTTGGCACACAAAATCACAATGGAAAGTGAAAAAATTAATCGTCGTTACGTTAGCCCCACAAGAATCCACATAATTCCCCTACTCCTGGTTTCATTGTATAAAAATTTCGTATATACACTTACACTCTCCCAAGTCCCAAGTCTCACCCACCCCCGCGAAATCTCACGCGCCCCGTCACAAGAAGCCGCGAGTAGGCTTTAAAATAAGCTTATAAGCAAAACTTCACTAAACACTACTAATCACAAATAAAGCTAAAAAAGAAAAAGAAAAAAGAAAATTCAGATTTCAGATCTCGTGTTTTTTTTTTTTTGTTAGCAAAGCATAGCCACCATTTTGGCTATAAATAAGCAACTCCTCCACTCTCACAAATCGTGCCGCTTCTTGCTCTGCATCTCTATCTCTCTTTAAGGAACTCTTCTTTAGCTCTCCGGTTCCACCTCCGTTATCTACGGTACGGTCCGGTTTCTGTTCCTTCTTCCTTCTCATTGCTATTGCTTTATTTATGAACTGTTTGTTCTTCTTCCTCTTCTCTTTTTAATTTCAATTAATCCCTTAATTAATTGACTTAAACTCTCCTTTCTTTCAATTCCGTTTTGAACAACTATCCTATTCATTTTCCTTTCCGCGTCTTCTTCAAAAATGATTTAAAACTTATTTCAAAGGATTTCAATTTGGTTCTATAACTTTAAGGTTTCTGTCCTTTTTTATAACTGAGATCTACTGGTGAGTGTCAGCATTTCTGCTTTTCCTAGTGATTTTCTGTCTGGGTTTTCATTAATATGATTTGAAGTTGTCGTTTTTTCACTTGGGTTTTTCATGAACGTTACGAGAATTGTCTTTTTCAATTGAGATCTATTGAAAAGTTTCAGCATTTCAACCATCTCCATTGATTTCCTTCCTGGGTTTTCATTGTTATGACTAAGAAAGAAAGTTCAATTTTTGATTGACGTTCTGAAACACATTGAAATATTGTTGTTTTTGGTTTGCTGACATCTACTGTAGAAGTGTAAGCATTGATCAGCCTGTTTGCTATTTTTTTTTATCTACTTGAGTTGATATGTGATATTTAACTTTGGTTTTCATAGACATTAAGGATTCTGTCTGTTGTTTTAGTGAGATCTATTAGTTAGTTTGAGCATTTGATTAGTTTTGTTTGTGCTTATCTTTTCATTTTGTCTGTTTATGAAAGGAATTTAGTAGATCCAATCATTTGGGGTTTTGCAATTTATAGATCTAGTGTTGAACTTAAGGTTTTATGCAATAGATCTAAAGTGGAGTAAGTAGTTTGGCTTTGGTTTTCTTAGTAGTCTTATCTTATCTTAAAACTAGTAGATCTGCATTTTGTTTGTTTGTTTATATAAGAGTATCTTTATGTCTGATAGTTTTAGGACTCCTAGACTACTAAATCCGTGCATGTTAAGTAAGATCTGAAACGTAAATGAAAATTTGCTTTTTACTTAATTACTGTAAGAGTGTAAGGTCCTTTTCTAGTCAGTTAGCTCAAACTTCGATCTATTTTAAGGTTGGATTTTTGAAACCAAGTATTGCTATTGTATGCGCATTTATAGCCAGATGATTTTAATGCTAGGCAAATGTATGCATGCTGAGATAATTAGATGCATCATGGATCTTAGCTTTGATTCTGATTATATTCAATTCTGGAATATAGTACATGAAAAGATATCTTTTATATATGGTTTTATATAATAAAGCTGAATCTTTTTGTGTTCTTTTATTTAATTCAGAAAATGGCCTCCCACATTGTTGGATATCCCCGTATGGGACCCAAGAGAGAGCTTAAGTTTGCTTTGGAATCTTTCTGGGACAAGAAGAGCAGCGCTGAGGATTTGCAGAAGGTTGCATCTGATCTCAGGTCATCTATCTGGAAACAGATGTCTGATGCTGGGATCAAGTACATCCCCAGCAACACTTTCTCCTACTATGACCAGGTGCTTGATGCCACCGCAATGCTCGGAGCTGTTCCACCTAGATATGGCTGGGATGGTGGCGAGATTGGATTTGACACATACTTCTCCATGGCCAGAGGAAATGCCTCTGTCCCTGCCATGGAAATGACCAAGTGGTTTGACACCAACTAGTAAGTTGCCAATCTTGGTCATATTTTTTAATTTTTGTTCTGCGTGCTTAGTTTAGTTATCTAATACTTACATTTTCTGCAATTTGTTTTTCAGCCATTTCATTGTTCCTGAATTGGGACCTGATGTTAACTTCTGTTATGCATCTCACAAGGCAGTAGATGAGTACAAGGAAGCTAAGGCGGTATGTTCTTTAAATCGAATTTTCTGTATATTGTAATAATATAGGTTTTTGTTTCTCATGTATACTTTTCTTGTAGCATTAGGAATAGGGATAAGGTATCTTGATCTTTGTTAAGAGTTCAATTATAGAGGCTGCCAAACTAAAGCGGTAAAATCAATGAGTATCTTTTTGTGACATATAAGATCATCATCAAAATTATTAAATGTATAAGTTCTTGTAAAAGGCAGAGATTGTATACAAGTAATACATTATAGCTCTCTATGGCTGTAATGTTTTAAGTTCTTTCAGGTTTTTTAAGAATGCCCTGAGTGAGGCATGGAATAATAGTTAGACCAACTTGATAATAGTGGCCCACTTTTATCCTATATGTTGTACTTATTTGATGGTTTTACTATTATGAGACTTGGATGCTGATTCTCTGTTCAACATGCAGCTTGGAGTGGACACCGTCCCAGTCCTTATTGGCCCTGTTACATACTTGCTGCTGTCTAAACCTGCAAAGGGTGTTGAGAAGACCTTTAATCTTCTCTCTCTCCTCCCCAAAATCCTCCCAATCTACAAGTAAGAGTTGGTTTCCTATTTTTCATTGATTTGTAATCAATATATAACTGTTCTAATTTGCAATTATATCATGGAATCTATTAACAGGGAAGTTATTTCTGAGCTTAAGGCAGCTGGTGCTTCCTGGATTCAGTTTGATGAACCCACCCTTATCTTGGATCTTGACTCTCACAAACTGGAAGCATTCACTGCTGCTTATGCTGATTTGGAATCTACTCTCTCTGGCTTGAATGTTGTGATTGAGACCTACTTTGCTGATATTACTCCTGAGGCATACAAGACCCTTACTGGATTGAAGGGTGTCACTGGTTTTGGCTTTGATTTGGTTCGTGGAACCCAGACCCTTGATTTGATCAAGAGTGACTTCCCTAAGGGCAAGTATCTCTTTGCTGGTGTTGTTGATGGAAGGAACATTTGGGCCAATGATCTTGCATCTTCTCTCAGCACCTTGGCGGGGCTTGAGTCCATTGTGGGCAAAGGTATTCCATCTTCATTTGCATTTTATGGCTTGTTATTACAAGCTGAATGTTACAATTGTTTGGTGAAGTATTAATATGCTAATATTCTTAAGTTGTTTTTATGTGCAGACAAACTTGTGGTGTCTACCTCCTGCTCACTTCTCCACACCGCTGTTGATCTAGTAAATGAGACTAAGCTTGATGATGAAATTAAATCTTGGCTTGCATTTGCTGCCCAGAAAGTTGTTGAAGTCAACGCACTTGCCAAGGCATTGGCTGGTCAGAAGGATGAGGTATTATTCCCTTTTAATTATGCCACTTGCTTTTGATGGGTATCTGAGAACTAAAATAGCATCTCTGTATGAAGTTTTTGGTGCTCTCAAGATTCAAAACATATCATGTCATTTACAAGATTTTTATTATCTATTGTTAGGCCTTCTTCTCTGCCAATGCTGCTGCTCAGGCTTCAAGAAAGTCCTCCCCAAGAGTGACCAATGAGGCAGTTCAAAAGGCTGTAAGTGTTTTGATCAACTAAAAATCCAATTTCCTTTCAAGTGATTGCTCTGCTGTAATCCTTTTCATTGCGAATATCTTTTTTTTTGCTTATCATTTTCTACTGTGCTTGCTTTCTCAGGCTGCTGAATTGAAGGGCTCTGACCATCGCCGTGCAACCAATGTCAGTGCTAGACTTGATGCCCAGCAGAAGAAGCTTAACCTTCCAGTCCTCCCCACCACAACCATTGGTTCCTTCCCTCAAACCTTGGAACTCAGGAGAGTTCGCCGTGAATTCAAGGCTAACAAGTGAGTTTATCTGGAAAATTTCCTTGATATACTATTTATAAATAGTTAATATGACCATTTCATTAATTAGTGCCTTTTTTTTATTTCTTCAGGATCTCTGAGGATGATTATGTTAAAGCCATTAAGGAGGAAATTAAGAAGGTTGTTGACCTTCAAGAGGAGCTTGACATTGATGTCTTGGTTCATGGAGAGCCTGAGGTGAGCATTCATTTTTCCATTTTGGCCTTTTGTAGTAAAAGGAAAGATGCATCTATCTATAGCTTTAGGAAAGTGTGCTAACTATCACTTAAATGTGCAGAGAAACGATATGGTTGAGTACTTTGGTGAGCAGTTGTCTGGTTTTGCTTTCACCGCTAATGGGTGGGTGCAATCTTATGGTTCTCGCTGTGTCAAGCCACCAATCATCTATGGTGATGTTTGCCGCCCCAAGCCAATGACCGTTTTCTGGTCATCAACCGCCCAGAGCATGACCTCTCGCCCAATGAAGGGAATGCTTACTGGCCCAGTTACCATCCTCAACTGGTCTTTTGTCAGAAATGATCAACCTAGGTATGTATGAGAAAGGCAATAGGGAAATATATTAGTCTAAAAATATAGCATTTCTTTTTTCTACCCGCATTATAATCTTTTTGCTGGATGAATCTTTTGACATTCTAGGCTTTTGCCATTTTTACAGATTTGAGACTTGCTACCAGATTGCCTTGGCCATCAAGGACGAAGTCGAGGATCTTGAGAAGGCTGGTATCAATGTTATCCAAATTGATGAGGCTGCTTTGAGAGAAGGTTTGCCTCTTAGGAAGTCTGAGCATGCTTTCTACTTGAAATGGGCTGTCCACTCCTTCAGGATTACCAACTGCGGTGTCCAGGACACTACCCAGGTTTGTATATTACTTTGTTTCTCTCAGCTTTTAAAATTTTCTTATTCACTAACTTTGCATAAACACCATAATTCTAATTGGCTCATCTTTAATCATCTGGCAGATCCACACACACATGTGCTACTCCAACTTCAATGATATCATCCACTCAATCATTGACATGGATGCCGATGTCATCACCATTGAGAACTCGCGTTCAGATGAGAAGCTCCTGTCAGTCTTCCGTGAAGGAGTCAAGTACGGTGCTGGAATTGGCCCTGGTGTCTACGATATCCACTCTCCCAGAATACCATCAACCGAAGAGATTGCCGACAGAATCAACAAGATGCTTGCCGTGCTCGAGACCAACATCTTGTGGGTTAACCCTGACTGTGGACTCAAGACTCGTAAGTATGCTGAGGTGAAGCCAGCCCTCCAGAACATGGTTGCTGCTGCCAAGCTCCTCCGCACCCAACTTGCCAGCGCCAAGTGAAAACCTCATGAGAAATTGGGGATCCTCCTCCTTCAGTGATTTATTATACCCAAAAGATGAGAGATGAAAGAGAAAAAAAAGAGAAAAAAATTTCTGTCTTATCATTTGAATAACTGTGTTTCTTGATGAAATATTTGTTAGGCATAATATGCCCATGGGGCCAATTGATTTCCTTCTTTTTTGGTTGTTTTCCTTTTTACTAAATATTTTGTATTTTTGGAATATATATATCCAGCCTTCAAATTTCTTTGAAAGGCACAAAATTTCTCCAGTGTATTTTAGCTGAATGAAATGTCATCATCACCGATTGTGACTATATGTTAGCCTCACTACTTTTTCCTCTTTCCCCACTTCTGAATCTTACCAAGCCATTGGAATGTGTGGCTGGTACTATCCAATTCCACCCACCCTTTGAAGCTTTCAAGTTGCATGGGACAACTTCACACAAGATGTTGCAAGAAGAGTTGGTTCTTCATGTGATCTGTCTTCATTGTTTCAAGTTGCATGTTCTTCATTGCAATTTTAGGTTCCACCAAGGTCCAATTATGTTAAAAACATGGCAAAATAGGCAAAATTTGTAGTCAAATTGAGTGAAATATTCAAATTCTCTACTAAAAATGATGAAATGAAGGCTAAAATAGAAATCAAAAGCAAATATGCAATAAAATATTGAGAATTATCTAGACGAATCTAAAAACTTCACCGACGGTGTATTATATAGTAATTTATTATCCTTGGGTTAATATAGTAATCCATTGAGAGTTTCTTTATTCAAAACAAACAGGATTGAGAGTCTCAACATGGAGATATACAGATAGAATTTAGAATACAAATGGAATAATAGCCTTGACACCCTTGGGAAAATCTTCAAATTTAGAAAGGTACCATCTCCTAGTGGCATAACTCCTACCAGTCAAGTAACAAGTAGTGCCCAGAGCAAATGCAAAGGAGTATACAGTTTGGGAAATGAGAGCAAATCCCCAGAAGATTAAAACCTCAAAAAGGTAGTGAGGGCATATCACAAAATCAAACAAACCACCCTTGGGGATCTTATACTCTTTGGCACCTTTGCCTGTGCCTGATCTCAATTTAGAAAGACGGATGTGATGGTAGAAATTGCCAATTATTCCAACAAGAAACAAGAGAATTCCAGGATTCTTCAAATCAATTTCTGGCTCTGGAAATCCCATTGTCAAGTGTTGGGCAATGATCATGAATACACTAGATGAGAAGTAACTTGAAAGTATCACTATCATTGTGCCTAGAGCCATTTCACCACTGTACTTGTGAACAAAAGAGGACTGCATGAGAAAAAAGAAATTATAATGAAATTATGAAGAGAAAGCTTAAATGAAACAGTAAATGTTACTATGAAACATTAGCTTTTTGTAAATAAAAGTTGGAAAACACTTTTTTTTTTATCCTATCTGGTTTTACCGCCTATTATACTGCCCAATAATAGAGGTAATAATTTAATTTCATGTTTATCCAATTATGAATAAGAAGATTTTAGAACCCTGCTATATGCCCCGCTCAAGAATCCCGCCTAGGTAGTCCTGCCTGATGTGTCAAAATGTTATTAGTTCAACATTCTATTCAATTATTGCTCAACCTTACGGCGTCAAAGCTAGCAGTCAAGTACTTCATCTCTCCTCTCCACTTTTTTGAAGTAAAAATTGTTGTAAATTAATTCTAAGTAAAAGTATATCTAAAACATATAATAATAAGGTATTAATTTTAGAATTTACTCTTAAAATAAAATTAAAATTTTAATTTAGGGATAAACTTAGTGAAATTAGTTTTATAATTTATTTCTAAAACCCTATAATAATAGGTTATTAATTTTGAAATTTACCCTTAAAATAAAATTAAAATTTTAATTTGGGACTAAACTTAGTGAAATTAGTTTTATATTTAATTTCTAAAACCCTATAACAATAGGTTATTAATTTTGGAATTTACCCTTATAATAAAATTTTAATTTTAATTTGGGGCTAAACTTAGTGAAATTAGTTTTATATTTAATTTCTAAAACCCTATAACAATAGGTTATTAATTTTGGAATTTACCCTTATAATAAAATTTTAATTTTAATTTGGAGCTAAACTTAGTGAAATTAGTTTTATATTTAATTTCTAAAACCCTATAATGAAAAATTACGTAATTTCATAATTTACTCTTAAAAATCAAAATTATTTTAGTATGTCTGAACTCAAAAAAATGAAAATAGAAAAAGAAAAAAAGGAAGAGAGAGAGAGAGAGGAATAAAAGAACACAAAAGATAGAATGAGTTTCTCTTAAAAATGGATTTTGTTGTCTTCTATTAAACGGAGTTACAGCAATGTTATTCCACGTGAGGCGGGATGAGTTTGACAGGATTGGAGACGGGGTATTTAGTAAGGGTCAATCCTAAATTTTAGGATATTATTCAATATAAATTTTTAAATTGAATTTTGCTACACACCCCTCCCGTTTGTTCCACTCAATGCTCCCTCCTGATGTGTCTATCGTTAGACCACATGTTATCATTTTACTGGTCCCAATACGTCCTTTACAAATTTTAATTTTTCTAATCCCTAAAATAAAATTCTAATTTTAATTTGGGCTAAAAAACTTAGTGAATTAGTTATATATTTTATTTCTAAAATCCTATAACAATAAGTTATTAATTATGGAATTTATTTACCTTAAAATAACAATAAAATTTTAAATTGGGGCTAAACTTAGTGAAATTATGGCTAAACTTAATAAAAAGAATAAAAAAAAGCAAGTGGGAGCGGTGACTAGCAGGGAAAAATAAATTATTCTTGAAAATTATAATAACTTTTTTCCAATAACACGTTAGTTAAATTAGATGGGACAAGTAGCATTATCCTAAAAAGTAAAAAGTTAACTAAGTTTAAGGGATGCATGAGGGCACACACACACACACAAAACATATGAGACTTAAAAAGTAATACTTCATTGTCTGAAATAGAGTTTAAAGTTTAAACTTTAAGTTTAGGCTATGGAGGCTTCTCTATCGGATAACTTCTTGAATCGAGACACAACTTTGACGCGTTTATTGGGATTGTTCTATTTCCTTTTTTAAGGTACAGATTTTTCAAAAAATAACAGATGTGAAATAACAAAATCAATAAATGCAACACTTGTGGAATTGATAAATGACAAATGGGAGGGGGCAATTAACTAAATCTGGTTCAAGAAATCTTGTAATTACCAAAAGATAAGGGAAAAAAAGGAAATAAAGGAATATGACATGGGACTTTCTTAATCATTTGTCAATTGAGAAATGATCAAAAAGTTTAGTTATTTAATCCCCTCAAGAATCAAAAGTTAGGATATTTAAGTAATCTGCAAAGTAGGAAAACACGAAAAAGATTAGTTCCCTAGCTATCATCAATCCTTGATGGGAATCTTTTACTAATTCCACTACTCTATTCAAGTCAATTGAGAAATGACCAAAAAGATTACTTATTTAATCAGCTCAAGAATCAAAAGTTAGAACATTTAAGTAATCTGTCAAGTAGAAAAAGACGAAAAAGATTAGTTCTCTAACTCCAAAAGCAAGTCTTGGTGGGGATCTTTTAGTAATTCCACTACTCTATTAAAGTCAATTGAGAAATGACCAAAAAGTCTAGTTATTTAATCCCCTTAAGAATCAAAAGTTAGGACATTTATTTAAATAATCTAACAAGTAAGAAAAGACGAAAAATATTAGTTCTCTCACTCATTAATCCAGGATGGGGATCTTTTAGTAATTCTACATGTTTTTTTTTCAAATAATATGTAGTATATATTAGACATAATTGGCATACTATTCAACAAAAAATTGACATTCACTTGGAAGCCTACACAAGCTTCATGTGGAATTCTCTCCTTTACCCCATTACACAAACATGTCATTCTTTTCCTTCCACGTCAAGTAATAAATAAAGGGTATTACTAAAATACCGCCCCCCGTTGGACTATTTTGCCATTTTCTCCAAACTTCAAAATTTTCAATTCTTTCAAATTCTCTTAACCTTCAAACTTTCAAATCTCAATCATTCAAGCAAAACAACATCAAAATTCATGGAGTAGCGACATCCGGGATGGGTAAAGGGATTTTCGGATTGAAAGTATCTTTTTTTTTTTTTTAAAAAAAAGGTAAAAGAACAAATATCTATTTATCATTAATCAAATATTAAAATCCTCTTGCTAATATTGACATATCCATACCCATTTAAACTAAAAGAATTGTCCAATACTTATTAAAGGACAAAAGAAAATTAAAGGAAAATCTTTAAAAAAAACTTTAAGAAGAAGAAAAAAAAAACCAATGAAAGATCGGGTTGCGACCCGCCTCTTTTATGTTTTTTTCCCTCCTTCTTCATTAAAGGTTTTTATTTATTTATTTATTT
>AWUE01019996.1:0-73632 GCA_001974825.2 Corchorus olitorius | reverse complement strand
TTTTTTTAGATTTTCCTTTAATTCTCTTTTGTCATTTAATAAGTATTGGACAATTCATTTAGTTTAAATGGGTATGGATATCAATATTAGCAAGAGGACTTTAATATTTGATTAATGATAAATAGATATTTGTTTTTTTACTTTTTTTTTTAAAAAAACATGCTTTCAATCCGAAAAATCTTTGTTAATGAGTTTTGATGTTGTTTTACTTAAATGATTTTGAATGATTGAGTTTTGAAAGTTTGAAGGTTAGAGATTTTGAGAGAATCGAAAAGTTTGAAGTTTGATGGAAAATATAACAAAGGGCAAAATAGTCAAAGAGGGGGCAGTGACTAGTAAAAGGGGGTGGTGTTTAGTAATCCAGTAAATAAATCACTAATTAACAAAGAAATAAATAAATAAAACATAAAATCAGATTAAATTCTAATTGAAATTAGAAACTAAATTTTGCCGAAAATATTTTTAAAGAAAAACAGAGGTAGAAAGAGTGTTAATAATTTAAAATACCTCCAGAATTCTCTTGAGGTAATGGATGGTAATGGCAGATTTGAGCAAGAAAAACCTGAAACCTTCATCTGGGAAAATTGCAAAAGAGGAGAGCCCTGCAAGAAATGCTGGTGTGTAAAGCATAACCATGCCAGCTCTACTCGAAATCATTCTTTTCTTCGATTCTGCAACGGAATTTTTAACCCCAGCAAACTTGGAATATTGCATACTCTTCCCTCTTATTTCTGATAACCCATAAGTTACCAAAATTGAGAACGATACTAGAGTTGTTGCAGTGACGAAAATAGATGGTGGGAACAAAAATTTCATCAGAAACGACATTGTTGCTTTCGTTTCTTTCTTTCTTTCTTCTTTCTTCCTTTGTGTTACTTAAAAACGATTTCTGTGTATCTGTTTTAGTTTTAAAAAAAAGATCAGATATCCATATATATAATAATATAATATAAGATTTTTTGGTGAATATTGTAATCTAATCTAATATAATATTAAGCGGATAATGTCATATGCGATAATTGATGAATTATTGCAAGTTGCAACCACGTGTTTTTGCATTGATATGAGACGTGCTACCCAATTTACCGAAAGTGTAATTTGAATAAAAAATGATTTGCAATAATGCAAATGTATAATTAGCTTTCTCCCCTAATCGGTTTCAAATTATTAGGAAAGTCTTTGGGGATGGCAAAAAATATTCTATGAAGACATGTCAAAAATTGAAATCTAATTATATTTTTTCATCAAAAAAGGAAGAAAAGAATTGAATGGAGAAAATATTAGGTAGACAACTTTTATTTCGAAGGGAATAGTAGTATTTTTCTAGCTTACAAATCATGTGGGTAGTTCCTCCATCCTTGATTAATATATTGTTCATTTTAGCCGAATCATAATGAACAAGAAAAACAGATACAATTTTTTTTAAGAAATAACACAATTAGTTAAATTTACAATTTCTATAATTTGTTCATGTCATAATATATTTCTTGATTAGTTGAATGAAATGTTATTCACCGGTTGTGATCTAATTGACGATTACTGATTTAATCACCATGTTAATTTGATATAAACAAAAAAAAACTATTACTATGGTGATCTAATCACGAAGGTGATCTAAATGGTGATATTAAATCACCATATTAATTTGGTATAAATAAAAAAAAAACTATTACTATGGTGATCTAATCACGAAGGTGATCTAAATGGTGACATTAAATCAGTATGAAACTTTCTCATAATTGACTTCTCCTCATATATTCTCTCGTCTCCTCACCTCTTACAAAAGACACCAATGGACTCCCTCATAATATAAATTTAAAGGGTTTAAGATTCCGAAATATGAAACAACCCAATATTTCTTATTTGTTTTCTCATGTATATAAACCTATAGAACGTAAACCCCTTTTCATCTATCTAAATCTCTCTCTTTGTGTATGGTTATAGCAAAATTGAATAATCTGTTCTTCAAATTAATAGTGGATATTCTAGATTGCTAGATATCATGTGTACTTGCTTCCACCGTGTGCCTTTGATGTGGAAGAGATAAAATTGGTATATAAATACTTTTTTTTTTTCCATCGGTGATGTAATTTTTTTTAATTTGCACCAAATCAAAACCATCGGTGATGTAAGACCAACGTATAATGGATATTAATGGATTAGGGCAATATAATAAGGACATGTGATGTGAGGGAGGCTATGCAAGGAAAACGATAAGAGAAAGTCTTCTCTAATTTTATTAAAATTTAATTTTTATTATGGATAAATGGACTTTCACATCATTTATCTCGCTAGATATTATTAAGTGATAAAAGGAGAGAATTATCAGAGATAAAAAAGAAGATTATCAGCAACATTTATCCAAGAGATAATTAGTAATATTATTTAATTATGTTGATTTATCTTGTATCTATGAGTCATCTCCAGCTATGAGATTCAGCTATAAATAGACTTCCTCAGTTCATTTGTAAACATCCCATTCTACATTCTCAATTCTCTGAGTAATAAGAATTCTTTCTTTCTCTCCATTTGTTCTTACCTTGTTCTTATTATTCTTTAGTTATTTCATAACACGTTATCAGCATCAGAATGCTTTGAAAAAAAATTCGTCCCTTTTTCATTATCATTTTTTCTCACCTCCCACACCATTAGATTAAGAATATTGTAGAGAGTAACATATCAAAAATTCAACCTATTCCGACATCGTATAAGATCACACCTTCCTGTCAAAGTTTTAGACTGGACCTGAGATCTGAAAAATTTCGATCGTCAATTTTTCTCACCTTCCTTACCACCAGATTCTCCTCATCAATATCTTTCCAACGCCACCAGAATCACCTTGAACGGAGGTCGGACGCGCCCTCACCTCCCGGTCAAAGTTTCTCACGCGTTGCCTCTATTTTCTGCACAAGTCAATCCAGTCGGTTCGGCCAGTGATCCGGTTCAGACTAGAATCTTCACCTAACCGGTTCGGTTGATATAATCCCAGTTTTGGCTCTACGAAACCGATTCCTAAGGTTTTTTAGCGCCCTCTATTCAAAAATGAGGTCGAAATTTTCTAATTCTATCTCTAATTATATGTTTATGTTATATCATTCATTATTAGAGACTTGTAGCATGAAATTTTTATTTCTAACTAATAAAGTGCCAAGCTCCTGTGGAGACAAAAATGGCAAAGTTTTGTCGCAGATAAACTACCTCCTTCGTTTGGTGAGGATTTGATACTATTTATATGACATGAACACTACTTATTGCCGAATAGCCAAACATCATTGACATATTTCTAAACTCTCTCAATAAGAGTGTGGGCACTATTCAAAGATAAGTATTTCTATATATTGAGAATTCTTTCGAATTATTATTAATGCTAATAAATATTGTCACCAAAAGTTGTCACAATTTATTTTACTCTCCAAATGACACACCAAAAGTTGTCATGATAAATCTCCAAATGACACCAGAAGTTGTCATGCTCTTGCAATTGACACCAGAAGTTGTCATGCTCTTGCAATTGACACCAGAAGTTGTCATGCTCTTGCAATTGACACCAGAAGTTGTCATGATTTTACAATTGACACCAGAAGTTGTCAATGGTCTTACAATTGACCAGAAGTTGTCATGATAAATTTCCAATAGACACTTGAAGATGTCATAATTCAATTGACACCAGAAGTTGTCATGATTTTACCTTTCAAATTGACACAAGAAGTTGTCATATACACTATTAATTTGTCATAGACACCTGAAGCTGTCATAACAATTTTTGATTCATTTTTCTATGTATTTTGACACCTGAAGTTGTCATTGTGCTTTAATTACATGTCTAGGCAAATTCTGTCTAAGAAGTATGGATTTTAAGTGAGACCGTTTGTGACTCCTCCATTCTTTCTTGGGAATTTACCTGGTGTAATTTTTAGTACACTTGTTTACTCTATATTTAAGATAATCATCTTATCGATAAAATATTCATTTGACACCTGAAGTTGTCAACATAAGTGCAAATGAGAAATATTGAGAAAAAGGAAAATGCATGTTTGCTTGATAGTGCTAGGATACATACCATTTTACGTAGCAAAAACTTTTTTTTCAAGTATGACATTGTGCACGCAAATGTCAATACCAATTCTGGTCCTGCCAATATAATATATGGCTTTGGATGTCATATGCCATACATAGTTGTTTTATGGCATTGTTTTGCGTCCTGAAGATGCAATAATGAAAAGTAAATCAATGAGGAAGTTGCTTAGTTGTACACCGTAATGGGTAACATTTTGAGACAACAACTGAAATAAATAAAGATTTTCTAAAGTATCACTTTAAGCTGGGCCAGAAGACCATCTATGAAAGGCTAGAAGCCTATATTACTGGGTTGAATGTTTTTCCCCAAAAGAGTTACTATTATGCCTTGAAAATTAAACCCTGATGTGTTCAGACTTTGACATGATTGCCTTGGTCATTCAGGCGCGATGATCATACAAAGAATCATCAAGAATATAAGAAGACACTTTTTAAAAGACACAAAAGTCTTGTTCTCCAAAGATTACACTTGTAAATCTTGTCATTTTCTCAAGTACAAAATTATTGCCAATTACCAATAGAATTTTGACACCTGCAGTTGTCATAATAACGTTGATTCTGGAATCATCTATTTTATAGATTATGGTGAATGACAATGACTTTTGTCTTGATATTGAGTTGCATCCCCGCAAGGCCTTGCTAGTAATGAAAAGTTAGATGCTAATTACATGTGTAATTTTATATGGGCTATTATAGAAGCCATCATTATGGGTCGTTATAGAGGCTGGTAATCATGAGCCATAATAAAGGCCATGAACATATTGGAAATAATTACTATGGGCCATTATAGAGGCCATAACTAATATTTATTATGCCCCTATTGAGGCTTTGAGCGTATATATACTATATATTATTTTTAGTTAGCAGGGAAATTACTAAAAGGCCACATTGAGGATTAATGTGGTGCCATCTTTTTGATTTTTTTGGTTTTTTCTCACTTTTCAGATGACTAAAAAGCCCCTCTATGAGTTTCCCCCCTTCCTTTTCCTACTACCCTTTTTTGTAATTACTCAATTCCTTTCCTTAATTGCTTTTAGTTAATGTTTCTCCCCCCATCCTTTTTGCCTCTCACCAACTCAGCTATTGCTTCCTTTCAACTCCTCAGTGCTGATCAATCTTCAGATTTGTCAAAAATCAAACATTTCATTACTCCCCTCTGTTTTTCCCTTCTGAATTAAACCACCCTTTCTTCAATGCGTCTATTATTATCCAATTAACACCATATCCTATTACATCTTTGCAATTCCTATTACTTACAAATAAAAGCATGTTCTTTGACCATCTTAGTTTTGCATATCTAAAAAGCTAGCTTACAAAAATTTATGGCAATAGCAAGAGATAATATTAAAACTAATCCATTTAAATTGCATTTTATTTTTACTACAACCTAATATAATTAAATCGATTTATCTCAATTTATCAAGCACCAATCTAGAATAAAGAATGTCCGTGGATCTTATATAATTGATTATATTAATATCCTTATTCAATCAATTAATCAAGAACCACTCTAAAACAAAGAATGCCCGTAACGCTAGTGCGGGCTAATATATGACTTGTACATATTATTCTCATGAGAGTGAAAGTTTATCTATAGATAATGCTCTATGAATCTTAAATGGCCAGAAACCTATGGAATGACTGAAAACTGGGTACGTACTTGTCGTACGAATAAACAATTTGTTGATATTTATTTGGTCTCCCTGAAGGAGAAATTATATATGCGTGTAGAGCTCCACGCCATTGAAAAACAATGCCCTTTCAGTCATAGAATTTTCCCCTTCAATTAGTCCTAGGCCATGAGCCGGACATTTCACATGTTTGCGCCCTTGATTGCGCTATTCAAGTGCCTGTAGCACCACCGCAAATGACTAAAATGGGTCCCCAACTACGTATGAGCATTTATGTTGGGTATGATTCACCGTTTATTATTAGGTTATTTGAACCATTGACGGGTGATTTATTTACCGCGAGATTCGCGGATTATCTTGAAACTGTGTTCCAATTACTTGGAAAACCAAAGGCTTCCAAAGATGGATAGCGTGAAAACTTGATGTTTTCACATAGTAAAAAGGTTGTCTCATTTAGACCCAATAACATATGAATGAGGTGCAAAATTTGATCCATTTGCAAGTTATTGCAATCAACTTGCCCAATCTATTTCATCAGACTGTTAAAATTACAAATTTTAAGCTGTGAATGTTCCAGCTAAGATAGATGTTCTTGAAGAACATGATGGATCAAAGTGGCCATGCCTGAAGCATGGAAAACCGATAGGATCAAAAGATATGGTTCTTCGAAAAAGAAGGGGGAGGAATTAAAATCAGCTCCGAATGAGCATGTTGGTCTTGTAGACACCGAAATTTAATTTAGGTTAAGTCAAAGTTTTGTTTTGTCTTAAGCCCAATAATGTGGCCTGGTTAGGTTTTGGTTAAATTTTTTAGGTTGGGTTTGGGCTTTAGTAATTTCTTTGGGCCAGTTAAGTGGGTCAAATTAGCACATGTAAAATAAGTCTGTGTGGAAATTTCCTGGTAATTTCCTACCATGACTTGCTCCCAAAGAATTGTTGGCCTATATAAAGGCTCCATTTTCCCAACCCTAGGGGAAAAAAGGGAGGGAGACAGACGGTAAAAAATATTCTTGCGGTTGGTACTCTAAATTTGCCGCACCAAATTGTGAGAGAGTTTGTATTTTTTTTCGGTGGGGAATTCATCTGTGTCTTACACTACAAAGAAAAGCAAATCAATAAAGTTTAAAAGGTGTTCATTATCTTGTCCTCACGTGGAAAACTCCATGTCTTGTTCCTTTATTCCTTTATTTTTAATTGATCTCAATTCGTTTTTTTTACTTTGTAGTTTTCATGCTTAATTCCTTTTTCTTTATTTTTTTTTCTCTATCATCATCGTTGACTTATCTTAATGTTTGGATTTTATATATTATATTAGTATAATTTTGTTTTGTCCTAATTAGTATATACGAAGAAGATTAATTAAAATCATAGACACATTTTTTTCCTCCTGTAAATGAATTCAAAGATTAAATCCCAAGTTTAATGGGTCCTTTTTCTTTTATTCTTGGAAGTTTTTTTTTCTTAGTTTTGTTAATTTTGTTTAGTACATAATTAGGTTATGAAATTGAATAGAACAAGATTTAAAACAAATCAAAACAAAGGCCTTTAATTATGTTGATAATAATTTACCTTTTTAATTCTTTAACTAATTTTTTTACATCATATGCATTAGATTAGGTTAGGTAAATCTGTCAAATTCTGCCAATCTTGTGGGGAATTTGAAGATTTTGCATAATTAGGGTTTCATATTAAAAAATAATAATTTTTAATATAATCAATAAATAATAATGAGAATATTTTCTAAATCTTGCCAAATTGTGGAAGGTTTAGGATATATTTTAAGAAATAAATAAATCATAAAGATTGAATAATAATGAGAATATTTTCTAAATCTTGCCAAATTATGGAAGATGTAGAAATTATTAAATAAAATAATAATAAAGAGAAGTTAAAAATAAATATTTAAATAAAAAATAATTGAAAATTAAATTATAAAAATCAATAAAAAATAATTAAAAGATAATTTTAGATTTTGCCAATTTGTGGAAAGTCTAGGAAAATCATAAAAACATAATAAATTAAAATAATAATTTGGGGTCTTGCCAATTTGTGGGAGATTAAATAAAAAATATGATCAAAATTCAAAGACAATATTAATTAAAAAGGTAAAATCAACAATCATAAATTTAAAGGGTTAAAAGTAATAATTGAGGCTAAAAGGTTAATGTTTAATTAAGTGGTACTGTCTAATTGACAGGCGTTGTAGGGGTGCTAATACCTTCCCTACACGTAATCGAACCCCCGAACCTAAATTTGGTAACAAAGATCAATGTTTAGTCATTATTAATGAACTTAATTTAACATTAAGAACACATTAAAATGGTTAAACAAATATAGGTGGCCAATCACACCTAGATAAAAAAGATTGGTGGCGACTCCTTTCCAATGAGTTTAGCGCTCAAGTCTCACGATTTGCACGTTATGACAGGTCTTTATCGAGGAAATCAAGTTGTCCTTGATATGGCACAAAATAAAGAGAGTAAAATACTGAATAATATTGCCCCTGAAGAGGCACAATTCATGAGCCAATTGCCCCTATAGTGGCACAAATCCATGATCACCGACCCTAGGAATGCTAAAATTTCCATTGTTATGATCGAGATGAGATAATCATCGATGATGCGTTCGCTCTCTAAACCGCTCATGAAATTTAATCGATGATGATGAATCTCGGTTTATAACAGTATGTCATCAAAGGCAATATTGACCTATACGAGAGGAAGCAATCAAGGTTGAATTGGCTTCCCTTGCCAAAGAATGATGTGTTTGGATTTAAACCCGTTGGATTCAAATGGGTATTTATTTGGAAATGAAATGAAGAAAATAAGGTTGTGAGGTATAAAACCTGACCTGTAGCCCAAGGGTTCACTTAGAGAACTGTGGCTGATTGTAATGTATTCACTTGTGATGAATACAAATTCATTTCCTTATAAAGTTAGAAACATGTTATGAGAACATTGTGCTGACATACTTATGGTTCAAAGGATATAATATGCCTGAAGCATACATTCCGATATTTATATTCCCGAGGGTTTTAAAATGCCTGAAGCATACACTCCCCGTAACTTATTCTCAAAAGATGCAAAAGATCTATATATGGGTTGAAGCAATCCAGCCACATGTGGTATCAACGCTTAAGCGTGTACTTGATTAAGGAAGAAAAATATCCCATCTACCCATGTGTGTTTATTAAGAAATCGTAAACTGGATTTGCTATAGTAGCAGTTTATGTCGACGATATAGTTCGGAACTCCTGAAGAGTTGTCCCAAACTGCTAACTATTTAAAAATAAGTCTGAGGATTTGGGTAAAACCAAATTATGCCTTGGTCTAGAGCTTGAGTACAAAGCAAATGATATATTTTAAGCACCCCTATGGTTATAAGGTCCATTGATCCCCAAAATGGACATATTTCATTCTAAACAAACCGATGGGGATATGTTTTGGTCCTGAAGTACCACACCTTAATGTTATCGGGGGGATTAATGTATTTGACGCAATGCATGTGACCTAAAATCGTATTTGCGATAAATTTGTTGACATATTTCAGTTATTAGCCAACTCAGAGATATTGTTAAGCATATTTTATGACATCTCCGTTTTACCATAGTTTTGGGGTTATTTTAAGAAAACTACTAATCTTGGTTTAGTAGGATATGCTAATGCGGAGTATCAGTCTGATCCGCATAAAGCTCGCTCTCAAACCGGTTACATGTTTTGCTATAACGATATAACAATTTCTTGGCATTCTACTAAGCAAAAGCTATTAGTTGTATCTTCCAACCGCTCTGAGATTATCTCCCTTTATGAGGCCGAAAGAGAGTGTGTTTGGTTATGATTTTGTTATAGCACATATTCAAATAAATTGTGTATCGAAACCGGTTATAGACTCTCCCATGATAATTTATGATGATAATTAATGTTGCTTGTATTGCACAAGTCAAAGGAGAATATATTAAGGACGATTAGACCAAGAACATCTCGCCAAAGTTTTATACTCATGAACTCCAAGAAAGTCGACAAGTTGATGTTATATAGATTCGCTCCACCAACAACCTTGCAGATTTATTCACCAAATTGTTGCGAGCATCAACATTTGAGAAATCATTTTATTGAATTGGTATATGGTGAGCTAATAAGATGCAAGATTGAATTCCCCAGAAGTGGAAATGATTAGATGCCCCAAAAGTACCGGTTTGTTTTAATTCAGGGGGAGCGATTAGAGTGCGTTGTACTCTTTTTCCCTTATGTTTGGTTTTTATCCCACTGGGTTTTTACCGACTTAAGGTTTTTAATGAGGCAGCAATAACACATTAAATTAGTGTTGTCCTGAAGAGAACATTAGAGGGACTAGGTTGTACTCTTTTTCCCTTCAGTCCGGTTTTTGTCCCACTGGGTTTTTCCGGCTCAAGGTTTTTAACGAGGCAACCATAATACGTCTAAGATGGCCACCACAATGATGTTCAGTCCAAGGGGGAGTGTTATGGATAAATGGACTTTCACATCATTTATTTGGCTAGATATTATCAAGTGATAAAAGGAGAGAATTATCAGAGATAAAAGAAAAGATTATCAACAACATTTATCCAGGAGATAATTAGTGATATTATTTAATTATGTTGATTTATTTTGTATCTATGAGTTATCTCCAGCTATGAGGTTCAACTATAAATAGGTTTCCTCAGTTCATTTGTAAACATCGCATTCTACATTCTCAATTCTCTGAGTAATAAGAATTCTTTCTTTCTTTCCATCTGTTCTTTCCTTGTTCTTATTGTTCTTTAGTTATTTCATAACAAATTTATTAATATTGCATGTCAAACGGAGGATTTTTTTTTAGTGTTTTATTCATGGATTTCCTCTCCATTATAATTAGGGACAATTAGAGCCGACTTGGGATGGAAATCACCTGTTCCAATTTTGTGCCCCACCTTATGCCCCATTCATTAAATTATGTCACATGTCCTTCCTATTATGCCTTAATTGTTTTCAAGTTTTAACTAATAACATTAATATAAGAAAATAAAATAAACTTTTCACGAGTTTCGACTAGCCGCCTCTCCTATCTCCCCTTCTCCTTCTCCTAGTTCTTTTAGTTTTCATTAGTGTTTCAATTACTCCTCCTCCTCCGTGGTTGTCACGCTAAGGGGGAGGAGGAGGATTTCTTTTTTGTTAATTTTTTTTTTCAATAAAGGATTCAGATCTACAGAACTAGGAGAAGGAGAATGATCCAATTTTTATTTGAGTTTATTTTTGAGTCGGTTTGAGTCAGTTTGTTTTTTTTTTAGTCAGTTTCGAGTCTAGTCTCAGTTCTTTTTTCGAATCTGAGTTTTCGAGTCTGAATTTTATGATAATCTTAAGCATGATCAACCTTTTATTTATTCAGATTTGTGGTAAAATCATTGTAATCCTTTTATTGGTGCCAAGGAAGAGATCTGTCCATTGAATCAATCACTTGATCATCGTTGATCAAAGCTTTTTGTTTGGAAGAACAAGTGACAACGAGGGGGTGATAGGCGTGATAGCGAGACATCAACATGATTCACGACAGGCGTTTTGGATTTTCAAGAAAGATCAAGTTCTTCAGGTGCAAAAAGTAATCTATTATAGAGTTTTACTGAGATTTGATGTAATGAGGGATGATATTCCTAAAATTATTGTAAAATTAGTTACATGAATGAAAGTTATCTATTTTTCAAAAAAAGAAAAAAAGAAAAAAAATAAATATTCCACTTAAATACAAGGTTTAGCCCCAAATTAAAAATAAATAAGTATATGCCCGAAGGGGCACCCCATCCTCTATGGATGGGTAGCCAAATACAGTGATAAGGTTTACATGCATTTGGTATTTGCTCTTATATTGGTTATTGGTTTAATCTTTGCTCTTAATAAAAATATATAAAGGGTTAATATATTTCCCCATAGAGTTTTAAAATGAAAATATATAATTTAATTTAATTAGGCAAACAAGAAATAACATATGACAAAAAAAAACCAAAAAATAACATAAAAAAATTTCAAAAAATAACACGTGTCATTATTTGATGAATGAAGCACAACAAATTGGGCAAGATGATTTTTATTCGTTAGAAGACTATACAAGGCTACATTAAATAAGACTTAACATATAGCTAATCCCTTGAATTAAGGGATCTCTATTTATATGGTTAATCTATAAGTCAATGATTCTTCGCAACAATATTTAGTGATAAGGGCCTAAACAATTTTAATTTTAATTTTTAATGAGGTGACATGATCTTGGTTGCTATATAGGAGCTATACATTGACACTGTGTCAAATATGTTTCCGTCCACCAAATTGATCTTATTGTAACTCTCTCTTATATTTAAAATAAAATGGTAAATATATAAAAGATAAATTTTTAGAGATCACTCAAGACGGTGATAAAACTTTTCCATTATTTTGGATGATAATCAGATCACCCACTAATCAATCAATTATCTTAATACCCCTTAGTGATCTTGCATTATTGTCCAATATTTTTTTACAAAACAAGAGTCATCAAATCACTAAAAACATATTATTGTGGATCTTTAAATGATCACCGCATACCAAGCACACGCTATATGTTAACCTTACTCCTTTTCCCGTCTCATGTGAATTCCCCACCTCTGAATCTTACCAAGCCATTGAAGATGTGTGGCTGCTATTATCTAATTCCACCCAACTTTTGAAGCATTCAAGTTGCATGGGGCAAATTCACATGAGATGTTGCAAGAAAGAGTTGGTTCTTCATGTCATCTTTCTTCATTGGAATTTAAGGTTTCATCAAGGTCTAATAATCATGGTAAAATCAAGCTGGGAAAATAGGCAGAACTTGTAAAGTAAAATTGAGTGAAATTCTCTTCTAAAAATGATGAAATGAAAGCTAAAATGGAAATCAAAAGCAATAGAAAAATGGGTATATATATAGATAGAATTTAGAATACAAATGGAAAAATTGCCTTGACACCCTTGGGAAAATCTTCAAATTTAGAAAGGTACCATCTCCTAGTGGCATAACTCCTACCAGTCAAGTAACAAGTAGTGCCCAAAGCAAGTGCAAAAGAATACAAAGTTTGGGAAATGAGAGCAAATCCCCAGAAGATTAAAACCTCAAAAAGGTAGTGAGGGCATATGACAAAATCAAACAAACCACCCTTGGGGATCTTATATTCTTTGGCATTCTTGCCTGATCTCAATTTGGAAAGAAGGATATGATGGTAGAAATTGCCAATTATTCCAATAAGAAACAAGAGAATTCCAGGGTTCTTTAAATCAATTGGTGGCTCTGGAAATCCCATTGTCAAGTGTTGGGAAATGAGCATGATTACACTTGATATGAAGTAACTTAGAAGTATTGTTATTGTTGCCTCTAGAGCCATTTCACCACTGTAGTTGTGAACAAAAGCGGACTGCAAAATGCAGAAACAAGAAAAGGTTAAATAATGAAATTATACTGAAATTGGTATAATGTTCAACAAAATTGATCAATGTCTTAGAGTAGGTGGAAGGAGTTTAATATCTCTTACATAAAGTTTCGGATTTAAATTTTATCAAATTAAGAAAATAGGCATTGAGGGAAAATTTACTCTATTTAGAGTCTGATGTGACTCGATTCCAAATTAATCAGATTCAACATTAGTAACAAATACCTAAATTCATATTAAAAAAAACAAAAACTACACAAGCTGAACCTATAAATAACCATTACACAAAAAAAGGTTTTATTTTCTTCCAAATAAAGTAAATATTTAAATTAGAAACTAATTTTTGCCAAAAAAAAAAAAGAGAGATAGAAACGGTACCTCAAGAACTCTCTTGAGGAAATGGATGGTAATGGCGGATTGGAGCAAGAAAAACCTGAAACCTTCATCTGGGAAAATTGCAAAAGAGGAAAGACCCGCAAGAAATGCCGGTGTGTAAAGCAAAACCATGCCGGTTCTACTGGAAATAAGCTTTTTCTTCGATTCTGCAACAGGATTATTATTAACCCCCACAAACTTGGAATATTGCATATGTTTTCCTCGTATTTCTGATAATCCACCAATTGCCAACGACGAAAATGATACCAGAGATGTTGCAGTCACGAACAAAGATGGTGGGAACAAAAATTTTGTCAGTAAAGACATTGTTGTGTTTTTCTTTCCTTCTTTCGTTCCTTTGTGTTAGAATGGCTGTCTACGTGTTTTTTGGGTTCGAAAGATGACTTCCCGAAATTATTTTATACAATTTCATGAATTATAGCAGCCACATGTTTTTTTTGCATGTATACCTAATTTAACAAAAAGTGTTTGAATCAAAAATGATCTGCAATAAATTAGCAATGTCAAATCACTAGCTAGTCTATAGAATCTCATCAATTAAAATCTCCAAATAAAGCATAATAATAATAAATAAAGGATTTACGGTTATATTCTGAAATTTAGAACATATAATTTATGGTAGAATTTTAGTAATTATAGTAGTACCTTTTTTTTTTGGCCATAGTAGTAGTACCTTTTTGAGTTTTCAATTTATTGGTTGAAATCATAGAAATGGTCTATATATTCAATAATAATATTCTCGAAGACACATCAAGAATTAAAATTTAAAACCTAATTTTTTTCAAAAAAAAAAAAACGAAAAGAAAAGAAAGTTTTGGAGGAAATATCAGGCGCAGGTGGTCATTTTATGGCTTCATTCAAACGAATGAGTATTGTTCCACTTCCAACTTTTTTAGAAATTATATACTATGTTAGTATAATTTATCAATGAATCTAGCTTTAAGTTTCAAAAAGTTAGATTTACCTTAAACATTATTGTAATAGAATTTGTAACATTTGAATCTACATAATGCTTTTTTTTTTTTGCCAAAATAGAAGGATATTTTATTAATAATTCCCAACTAAAACAAGGTTTACAAATACTACTACACAAGTAGATCGGCCCGTGCTGGCGCGTCGGGCGTTCAGAAATCCACTTTTTTATACAATTTTCTGTTCGAATTAAATTGTTTGATGCGTAGGAAATTGTTTTTCAATTGTTCGGATTTTAAATGTGTTGCATCTTTAAAAGGCTATACTATTAACATTAAGCATATACCCTAAAGTTAGCAATAAATAATAAATATTAGCTTGTACATGGACAGATACAATAGCTTCAATTTTGTTTCCTCCTCTAAAGTGTGTAGCACTTAAACAAAAACTAAGTTTACTCTCTTCTTCATATGGACATGAAAGACCTGAAGAGAGGTTACAATTCTAGCATTCATTAGCAAAAATATAGATAATGGAGATAGGATTGATTATAACATTTATGTGAAAGGAAATGATAATTACCAAAAAGGGCTCAAGGCAAGAAATGACTAGAAATTACCTAGGGTTTTCTTAGTAATTTGGCAAGTGAGAAAAGACAGAAAAAGACAAAAAAAGTTCAAATGGAGCCTCCTCATCGATTCTCAAAAGGGGCCTTTGGTAAATTTCCTGGGTTTTTCAAATACTATTTAGTATATATATATATATATATAATAATGCTATTAATTGGAAGATATAAAGAATATCATGACACACTTATTCTTTTATTTATTGAAATGCCTTTCTCTTTACTTCCAAAAAAAAAAACCTTTCTCTCCCATTTTTTTAAAGAAATATGGCAAAATTGAAAAATTGAAAAAAAAAATTATTTCATCAAATCCCTAAATTCTAGATCAACAAATAATTTGGAAATGAAAATTTTCAAGGCTTATGGGCCAACAAGCTCAGCCTTTGCTATTGCTTGGGCTATTAGCTTAGAATTATATAGCCCTCATCACACTAAAATATTTTGTTCTTACACTATTAGCGTAAATTTCTGGCCCAAAAAGAATGTGCGTAAATTGGCCGGAAAAAAGGCGTAAAAGCTCCGGTATCTGCCGTCAATACGTCATGCTTTCGACTGTTCTGTAGATATAAAAATATAAAAATATAAAAAAAGGCGTAAAAGCTCCGGTATTTTGTTCTTACACTATTACCGAGTACAAGTATAAAATGAAAATGATATAAAAATATAAAGTTTATTTCTTTTTCTGCAGAAGTTGTTTTTTGAGAAGAGAGTGAGCGAATCAAAAGAGAAAAAAAAATGTACAAAACGAAATTGCAAGAGTTTTGCCAGAAGAAAGCATGGCAATTACCTGAGTACAACGTGAAAAAGGAAGGCGAAGATCACAATCCTCGTTTTCAAGCTACCGTCATCGTCAACGGCATTCCCTTTCAGTCTCAGAACCCTGCCAGGTCTTCCAAACAAGCCCAAAACGACGCCGCTCAGCTCGCTCTCCTTCATTTAGCTTCTCCTCCTGCTCCTCCTCCTCCTACTCTTCTACCTACAGCTTCTCCTGGTACGATAACCAAAACCCAAACCCAAAAAATTATATATCTTTTCTTGAATTTCTGTCTGGTATTTAAGCAAAACGCGGGAAAAAAAATGAAGGAAAACGATTGATCATGTGATTATTCATGGAGTATTTGTCTTTACTTCCTGCTTTTGTAGGAAATGAATCTGTTTTTTCTTGGATTGTTAGTTCCAGTCTTAGTTATTATTGTTTTCAATTGTTTCTGTGACCTCCCCCTCCCCCTTTTTTCAGATTAATGTTAGTTTTTGTTTTGATATATAATGCAGTCTACTGTAAATGTATTATTCAGCAATCAATTAAACAAATCTATTTATTTTTTTTTGTTTTCAGTCCTGAGTCCTGATAGTGAAGTAGTTGTTTGTATTTTCGTTGTTTCTTAAGTTACTTCGAGGAAGTAGGAAAAATGGAAGAAGCTAAACATTTGAATTTTATGATTTTTGTGATTTTATGTCTGAAGGGTTGCTTCATTTACTTATAATAAGCTCAATAAACTGTGTGTTTTTTGATACTGTTTTTGAATGTAAGTCTTTATTTAGGTTTGGTTGGTTGGATTTTATATGACTTTTGGAATGAATTATGGTGTTCATTTCAGTTTTCAGCAAGCTAGATAGAAGGTGAAATGGTTGGTTTGCAAATACTAATTTGGTATCTTCCCCATTTTCTATTTTGAACTGGTTTGAATGTTATAATCATAGTTACCAAATTTGCACTACCCCTGAACTTTGTGGATTGGACTTCCAATCCAGTTCTTGGTACGTTACCGGCCCAGGATCCCTAAAATTGGTGATTCAGATTTTCATAATGAAGAGGGGAAGCAAACATCTGAACTTCACAACAAAAACAGGGACAAAATTGGGATAATAATTAAAGAGTGAACACTGAACAGCAGAAGCAGAAAATAGATAACGGAGTGAAAAAAATTTAACATTACGGTTAAATTTAGCATACTTAGATTTGCTTTCTTTCTTATTGCCATAAAAAGAATTTGCTTTCTTTCTTTCACAAATATGTTAAGTGGTTGGATATTAGGTTTAACATTAGGGTTGAAAGAAAGAAAGAAAGAAAATTTAAAAAATAGATGAGTTTTCATATTCTGTTCCCCTGCTTACAAGCTTTGAAGCAGTTTTATTAAATTTAGCATGCATTTGCTAGAAAATAAATTTTCTTCTCATTTTTGGTCACTTTTGTTCTTGCAGGTTCTTCATATGCAATTGCTGATTCTGGGAGTAGTATTGCTAACAGGACATTGCACCCGGAAAGACAAGAAGCAAATCAGAATTCTCATGTCAATGAAACTGCCTACATTTGCAAGGATAATGCCAGATCTAATGGTTAGCAATCTTCTTTGGTACTTCTACTTCCTTGCACGGTTAGAAATTACAACCAAATTGCTTATTTTGGCTTGATATACGTTTCCTTATTAGCAATTTGAGGACTAACCTGCCAAACTTAGACATAATATTTGTTGAGCTGACTGCAAGCTTCAGAAAAATCGTTTAAATTTTTTTCTTGGACAAAAGGGAAATGTCTTACTTTAAGCTATCTAGTTTAGATTCTAGTTTGGAAAATAAGCTTGAAAACCTTATTGACTAATTTGATTTAGCTCCTTTTTAACTAGGAAGGTACAGCATTATAAAAAATGAAGTTCCAATAATTTTTACTGAGTCCTAGCTCTTTTGACTTTGGATTGATGGACATTGGCGTAGAAAAACTGCTCTATTGCTTTGGATGCCAGAAGTTAGGATAAAACCAAGAATATAGCTAATTAGATGGGAGTAACACCCAAAACTTTTGATGTCTCAGCTGTCTTGTTTCCAGTTATGATTGCCAGTGCTCTCCTTAGGACTTTGCTTATAACATGTTATTCTCTGTTTTTGTTACAATTCTTTGACTTGGAATGGTTGGCTTACAGATATTCGCCACTTGTACAAGACTCTACTCCAAAATTTTGCTCAAAAGAGAAACCTTATGTTACCGTCATATTCTTGTGAGTTTGAGGGTCCTCCTCATGCAACTCGCTTCAAGTGCAAGGTCACTATCAATGGACAAACATATGAGACTTTGGAGTTCTTTCCAACAATAAAGGAAGCTGAACATGCAGCTGCAAAAATAGCTTTATCAGCATTGTCACCGGGTTCTTTTCAAGAGGTCTTGTTCACTGATTAATGAGCATTTTGCCTGTGTTGCTTTACTGTCATTTAGGATATTCTTGATATTTTCAGTTGTTCCAACACTACAGAGCTTTAACTTCTGTCTTTGCTTTCTACTATTTTGTTTTTTTTTTTTTTTGTTTTTTGTTTTTTGTTTTTTTTTTGTTTTTTTGTTTTTTTTTTTTTTTCCTTCAGGAAGACATTAGCTTCTACAAGAACCTTTTGCAAGAACTAATTCAAAAAGAAGGCTGTCCTCTACCGGTTTACACAACAACTAGATCTGGTGAAGCCCATAATCCAACATTTGTTTCGGTTGTGGAGGTAAAAGGAGAGGTTTTCAGAGGTCAGGAAGCAAAAACCAAGAAGTTGGCAGAGGTTTTGGCAGCAAAAGTTGCTTACATGAAGTTAAACGACTGTATGTTTCCTAAAATCTCCACTATAAGGTGTTATTTTTTCAATTTCCTTCAGTTTATGGTCCTTGTTTTCTTGAAACTTCAGTTAGTAATTTATTTTACCTCTTTGCAAGTTGCTAGAGTTCTTATTACACTTGTGCTATCCTTATCAGGCAAGTCTAATAGGGGATTGACGGTTATGACTCCTGCCTACCAAGAGCGAAAAGTGCCTGTGCTCTCATCTCCTCACTCGCCATCAAATGTTAATGCTGATAACCAACAGAATGTCAGTCCTAAAGCTGGCACAATATTAAATCCTAGCTCATCTTCAGGCAAGGACCAGCATGAGGATATAGGTAATTGTTCTTCTGCAAATTTCTAGTATTTAATATTGAATTACATATAAATGGTGGTGGTTGATAAGTTCTTGAAATTACATGCAAATGGTTTGTTATTAGTGACTTAGCTCCTTAACATTAATTATTATCGTTTTTATGGTCAAGTATTATGCTTTATAAATGGCCAATACTTGGTGCAGATAACTATTTCACAAAATCCTAGTCTTCTTGATGGGTATACTATCAAAAACCTATGTAAAGGTGTTCAGTTGAGAAACAAATACAAATTTGCTTCAGCACCTTATGAGACCATGAGAGTTGACCTTTTCACTTGGTTAAGACCTAGGTTTTCTATTACATATTTCTGCATGCTGCCTTCATAATAGTGGCAATCTCCCCTGCATTGGCTGTTTTACATAGATTGACAAGATGAAGGCGAAAATACGTGCATAGGCATCTGGATATTCTCTATTATCTAACTAAGAATGAATCTATTTTTATCTTTGATAGTCAAATCGTATGCATACTATTCTAAGTTAACTTCTGATCTGAGATATGTTCCTTACGGCCATATTCCTCACTGAATTTTCCTGTGAAATTATTGCTGTAGATGGACCATTTAGCGATTTCCCGCAACCAGAGATGACTACAGATTGGCCAAGCAGTTCAACCTCATCTAATCTATCCGATCCTCCTGCACCAGAAGATAACCTTTCTACACTTAATTTGCCATCTAATCACTCAGCTACTTCCAACTTGGATTCAGATTCAGTCACCAAGCGGCCTCTTCCAATGAGTAACTTATCGTGCAACAGGGTTGTTGTTCGTCCACGTGTGGAAAACATGGAAATTCCTGCTGGTAGCACTGTGGATCCCAGGAGTGATGATACTTGGTTTGCTGTAAAATTTGAATCTCAACCAGACCGGTGACTTAATGAGCATTATAGACTTATTACCAGCTATATAAGCTTCGACTTACTTAGAAAGTAAGATACCCAAAGTGAACTATAACATGTAATCCATTTCATCATCGTTGCTCCAGGTTTGTAGTTGCTGTAGTTGCTTACGGCCTTTTGTAAGTGGCAGTGTATAACTTTGTACCCCTAATTTTTTTGTTTTGATGAAAGATGGGAACATTGAAGTTGGGGAAAAATAAACTTTAGCCTTTGATCAAAAATTTGAAATTTCTCTACAAAATTTGGTCTTGCCAAACAAAAAGTATAATCAAATAATTAAAGCTTGATGGGCAAAAATAATGGAACTATTGGAATTCACATGAGAACTCCCTCAGTATTATTAAGGGCTTTCTTTGCAACCCTGAATTTATTCATGACTTTCTTGTTCGTTTTCACAACATACTCCTTGATGAAGAACTCCATGCCTTGTCGAAGAGTTTCAAGCTCAGGTGTGACAGCTATACGCGTGAACATGTTCCATATAAGCTTGTCGGAATACTCGAAGATGGCCTCAAATAGCATTCGGAAATGCATGATCCTTTTAGGGCTAAGCATCTTGGGATCAGTCCACTCAACAGTTTTTAAGACTGCGAGGGAAAGAGTAAAGGAGGCAACCATTTCTGCTATGAATTTTGCTAGGTGCATCGATCTTATTAGCGGCATTGAATCCAGCTCTTTTAAGTTGTCCCATAGACAAAACTGTGAGAGCATAGCAAATTAAAGGAGGATCAGAAAAGAGCATATAAAATGTTTATTTGGTATGCATTCATCCTGCTTAATCCTCAAAGGGAAAATAAAACAATACCTGTAAGGTAAATTTGTGGTTTTTTTCATGCTCACACAACTTGGCAGCAAGGACAGTGTAATACTTGTTAAAGACCTTCTCTTGCAAGCAACACTCCACGAGAACCCGCATAATATCTCTGTCCTGTAGATGGATGTTCAAATCAGTAACTGAAGGATCAAAAGAAAGCATCTCTCTTTCTCAAGAAAATAAAAGGACAGCTCACCTGCTTTCCCGGCAAATCCAACCTTAGAAGCTTCTCAAATGTGTCGATGTAGTCTTCCCCACTCATTATGACACAGAAGATTGCTCTCCTGGCATCTGTATTCATCCTCTGTGCAGCAGCAAGCTCCAGCATTTTTTGTGCCTCACGAGCCTCTTTATCAATTGTGTTAGCAATCTCTTCGACGTCATCGGTTGCAGAGATCATATCCCCAGACAACCACCACTGGCCCTTCTTTTCAGGATCAAGCAGCTTGCTCCATTTAAGCCCTCTTGATAAAATATCTTCAGCCTTTAACTGAAATTTCAAGAGCAATGAAAGTGGAAAGTGCTCATGAAACCTATTAATGACTAAAGAACCTTCTTGAAAACAATATAAAGATATTTCAAATCCATTAACCTTACATTGGAATACAGCTGATGACAAGCCATAAATATAATTTATCACATATAGCCAGGCTAATCTAAAATGACTAATTGATTGAAGAGATTCTTGGTGTAAAAACTAAAAGAAAAAAAGGGTTCCAGAAATGCAAAAAGAAGCAATACCTTCTGTAACCATTTTTTTATCCGAGTGTGCTGCACTGTGTCTTCCTTGGGCTTTTTCTTATTATTTTTGATATCACATATTGTTTCAAGCATGAATTCCATCTGAGAAAGTAACAATATAAGATATTTGAAAGTAGAGGAAAAGTAGCACACAAGGCACGGAAGAAAAAGGCAAAGCTTACTCTCTTTCCATTTATTTTTGCATTGCCATCTGCAGAGGAAGCCCTTAACTCATTCACCCTGTTTTGAACAGTAAGAATAAAATTTTTCATCATAGCAGGATCATCACCCCTTATTTTCAGCCCACAGCCTATTCAGTCAATGAAAACTCATGTTAGAACTAATTTGCTTGTCCAGACTCCAGTTCTACACTTTGTGCCAAAAAAAAAAAAAAACTCCAGTTCTACACGAGTTCTGTGTAGATATTGTAGCATTTCAACTTTATGCTATCATAAATCATCACATGATGATTTGTTTGTGCATCATAAAATTCGCGTAAAAACAAGATATGGAAAGGATATTTTTTGTCAACAACTACAAAGGAAAAGGTATTGGGTCAGGGCATATTCATAGTTTCACCATTCTGTATTTTATAAATACTTTGATACAGCTTAACAATCAAATTATGAAATCAACTTAGTGAAGGTGCAATTACAAGAAGACAAAAACTTGTAACACTCATAAGAAGCCTTACATTGTAAAATTGTCAAAATAGTGGAGACATCAATCTCTGTCAACCTCTTGCTCAACATGATCAGAAAGTCATATATTAGATCACTGCAAAGCAAGCACCAGAAATACTGTGAGAATAGTTTGTTTTTTGAAAACATCAGAAGCAATACTGAAATTAATTATAAAGTCAGGATATTGATCATAAGTTGATAACTCTGGAACAAAATTATGATAACCATCAAGTAGCTAAGTATGAATAGAATAGAAGCTCAAGTTAGGTGAACAGTAACCAAAATTGCCAAAGATACAAGGGATTCACACAAAGAATGAAGCTCAAGTAGGTCGTTTGTTACTAAAATCTACATTGCATGATAACGTTCTAGTCACTCTACAAAAGACTACTGTTGAAATTACAGGGCAAAGCAAAAGAATAGCTGATGTATGCAATTACATAAGTGCTCGTTATGTATACAATTACACTGGTGATACATAAATGATACATAAATGCTCTTAACCACCAATCAATTAACTTCTTGGAAATACTTTGATTGAAAGCATCCTGGATTTACCGCAACAAGAATTTTCAGAGAAATCAAGCATCAAGACTTTTGAGAGTACCTACCTTGAGCAAACCCCAAAGATGCAGAGGTAAGATAGCAAAAGAGTAAGATTTCGCAAGGAAAGATTGTCTTCTTTGAGATATTCCTCCTGACAAAGTAAAATGGTAAACTTTCAGAATTGCATCATCAGTGCAAGCATGAACGCTCTCGAAGTGAAAAGTATAATATAATCGCATATATGGTCATATAAAGGCTGGCAAATTTAACCAGCAAAAATGAGAAGGAGAAAAAAAGCAGGGAAATTTAAGAATAAGCCTGCTTGAAGCAATAATCTTTCAAATTAAAAATCTAAACGTGAGTATTTATTCATAAAATTTGTTTTCTAGAGCAAGACTTGTAAGACAAGCCTAGATGGAAAAAATAATAAATGTATTACAAAGTGAAACTGCTACTACAACAGGTTAAACATACCTCAAAAGTTTTGGCAAGCGATGCAATAAGTTTTGCACTGAAGTCCATCCCAACTGAGCAAGCCATGCCTGCCACAAATGCTGCAAAGACAGCAGCATACCTTTACAAGGAAACAAACAAAATTAACAATATAAATAATCTTCAAGTAGGGAAAAAAAAATAAAGTGAAGGCAATGAACTGAGAGCAAAAAAGAAAAAAAAAATAGCTGTCTCCCATTAAGCATAGTGAGGTATGTAGATCATACTGTGCCCATTGTATTCTATTAAGGATCACTATAATTCCATTTAGAAAGCATATCACAAATGCTTGATTCCATCCTGTGTGTACTATTCAGATGGGAAGACAGCTCCAAATCAAGATTTAGATGTCTTATCTACAGCAATGTCACAAATATTTTTGACTTTAGAATTACTGAAAGACAGGACATTAACAAGAAATTCTTTTCAAACAAAATACAAGAAGATAGCACGTGTATTAACCAGAAGGTGGAAAATAGTTTAAATGAAACTAGATAAACTACATAGAGAATAGGTTTGAATAAGTTTATATTAACTGGATAATATGATGGAGAACATAAAAGTTAAAGAGAGGGAAGTCAGCTCTTAACTGTTCATTGCCTCGAGGACCATTATAACAGGATACCAACACCTCTTGACTGATAATCTCTGAGCTGACACTGCGGCTAGTGGACTGCAACAAGTAATTAATGTATTTCAAGTCATATCATTTTCATTGCTAACGTAAAAACAGAGGATAATAGATCGGTAGCGGCATACTAATCCATTAGAAGAAAACCTATGCTGCTGTGACTCTTCATTTACCTGAGGTGCCTATGTCAGATAAATATCCAATGCACATGGATATGAAGGTCTGACTCTCCAAATTTATGGAAATGCTTTATATACACATATCCAAAACTGACACCAACACTAGAGTACAGGTATATAGAACTATCACAGTAACCAAAATGGAAAAATGTTTCTTATACCATGGAGTACCCTAAACTAACTAACAACCACATAAATGTGACTCCAGTTATTAAGCAGCTCCTTCATGTAACTGGTGGGAAACACCTTACTAGTTTCATAAAAGAAAAAGGGAGAATTGTATTAAGATGAGAGGCTACAAGTATCATAGAAGCATACACGAAAAATCGAGGCTATTTCTGCTGTAATTGATTCCACATTTGATTCAGACAGCCTATTCAGAAGACCTGGAACAAAATAAAAATTAGGTAGCATGTCAAATTGAAAACATTGAAAAGTAAAAAATATTAAAAGTTCATATAAATCAAGTTATAAAACCTCGAACTCGTCTGCGAATTTGAGTATGCTCTTCAGACTCATTTCCAGCGCGAGATCTCAAGTGAGGTGCAACATATTTTACATTGCCATCCATTTCAGGTGCCTTCGCTGAGGCTCCGTTTACTGCTACCTCTTCACTATGTCTTTCAGCAGGTTGGGATCCACTACAGGCAGTCTCACCTGCCATGTCACCTTCTTGTTTTTGCTGCAAAGACTTTCTCTTCCTTCGTCTCTTTCGTGCTTGTGCCTTGGCAGGGATATCTTCTGATGACATCCTTGCATCCTCCTCCAAATCCAAAGCTGCAAAAGATGAATCATCTCCGATCTCATCTTCAGAGACCTGCTCCACTATTTTTTTCTTCTTATTCTTCTTACTAGAAGGGTCTAATAAATCTTCATCATCTGGGAATCCTTCAGTCCAAGATTCAAGAGCATATTTATCATCTTCAAATAACATGTCGAGGCCATCATCAACTCCCCCTAGTTTACCACCTTTCACCTTGAGTTTCCTGGCAAGTTTCCTCTCCAGTTCTATGTCCTGTTCTGCAAGCATGCCAGCATTTGGCATCTCCATTTCAAGATACTCTTCAAACTTAGTCTTTGAAGTTCTTTTGAAACCCTTCTCTTCTCCTTTAACCATGTTTGCTTTATTAGAGTGCTCACTTGCTTGTTGCACAATTTCATTTTGTTCAAGAAACCGAGTTTGCGAATTCTTTTTCTTTATTCCATTCCCCTCATTTGACTTTCTGTCTCCTAATTTTCTCTTCCTCTGAGATTCCTGTAGTTATCAAGTCAACATCATATGATTGAAAGCAAAACTTTCTTCATAACTTCGAAGAATACCGCCCCCCCCCCCCCAAAAAAAAAAAAAACGCACAGAGGAGATTAAATTATACCTGATGTTGGAGCCGTGACTGATGTTTTTGCTTATTATTCCCTGATCGAGCTTCTTTTCGCTTCTCTTTGCGTGACTTACTGTCTGCAGCACAATCAAAACCACAAGAAGATGAACCCTCCATAATCCTTGGAACAAAAAGAAAGCCAACTCTACCAACGAAAAGGAAAAATAAAATCAATAACTAAAAACTAAATTGCTTACCCATTATCCTGAATTAAGCTTTAATCGACATATGAAAGTTAACTGCAAATTAAAAAAAAAAGCGAAAAAAAAAACCAATGTTAATTGAATACCATAAAACAAATACATGAATCCCACTCACTAAAACATCAAGATAGACGAATAAACCATACCCAAGACGCCAAAACCAGAAATTTTTAACACATAATCGTAAAACAATCTTATTAAGGCAAAATCAAAACCGAAAGCAAAAGCAAAAAAATAGTAAACGGGATGAGATATAAGACATAAAAGTGGTCACCTTCCAATGAGGGAGATAAATTACTCGACCTTGTGAGCTATCTACCAACACTAAAAGAGGACAAAGAAAGAAGCCCTGGCTGAGTTTCAATAAACTATTTTGTTCGTTCTTTATAGACTTTGGATTTACAGGTCCGGAGGCTGCCTTAAACTCCACCGTCCTGAGCTTGAAGGGGTTTATGAATTAGGGAAGAAGAAGGAGAACGACGACGGCACTTGAAAAAGGAAAAATGGTGTCAAAGTTAAATTTAAATGAAACGGGGAGTTTTGGCTAAGGTAAGATATGAAAATTGAAAAGGGATGGTTATGACGTGGGATTTTCTGAACCCTGGATTTGGGTATTCTAAGATGGGACCCATTGAGATAAATGACGTTGGCTCCACGCGGAAAGTCTGATCAGTAGTCTTTTTGATTTTTTGTCAAAAGCTTCTCTCAGTTTATTTTTTTGTCTTTGATTCATTTTCTTTTTTCTGCTCTTCAACTCTCAAACTAGTCCTACTTGTTGCTGATCAAAGTTGAATCCATACATGGAGGTACGCTTGTTAAAACCCTTTTCCATATCTTCTTTAGCCGTTGCATTTGTTGTTGTAAACCCTTGAAGAAGAAGAAAGGATCACTCCATTTTTGCTGTTCTTAGTTTTAATTTGGTGTTTTAAACTTTTGATTTGCTTCACATCTCTATTGTACGATACTTAAAGAACAAAACTAAAAAAAAGATGGAGATTTGCATATCTGTTGGGGCCAAAACCTCCGAGTTTGCAGTTCTTCCAATCAAAAACCAAATTGATTACATACTAAAGTATGAGGGCAAGGTTGAGAAATTAAGGAATGGGGTTGAGAAGATCAAGGATGCAAGAGAAAGGGTGCATCATTCAGTTGAAGAAGCGAAAAGAAAAGGGGAAGAGGTTGAGCAGGATGTGGAAAAGTGGTTGACTCGGGTCAACGAACTGCTCACTGATCAAGATCTAGAAGAGGATTCAATTTCAAACAAGGCCAAGAACAAGTGTTTCTTTGGGTTGTGTCCGAATTTGAAGATTCGTTATCAGCTGAGTAAGAGAGCTGAGAAGGAGAGCACCCGCATTGTTGAACTCCTGAATCAAGCTGACAAATTCAACTCTAATTCGGTTTCTTACCGTCCAGCTCCACAGCAGATAATGACCACCTATGTTAAAGGTTTCGAGGAATTTGAGTCAAGGAGGCATGTGTTCAATGGGGTGTTGGAGGCTTTGAAAGATGATAGTGTCAACATTGTAGGGGTTTATGGAATGGGTGGTGTAGGGAAAACTACACTAGCAAGACAAGTTGGTGGGGAAGCAAAGGAAAGGATGTTATTTGATACTGTGGTTATGGGACTTGTAACACCAAATGCAGAGATTGAAGCCATTCAACAAGAAATTGGAGATAGGTTAGGTCTTGAATTTGATGCAAAGACTGTCTCCGTTAGAGCAGATGAGCTACGTGAGAGGCTGAAGAAAGAGAACAAGGTTCTTGTTATTTTGGATGATGTCTGGGCAAGACTAGATTTGGAGGCAGTTGGGATTCCTTGTGGAGGTGAAGATGCAGGATGCAAAGTTTTATTGACTTCTAGAGATCTCAATGTTTTATCTATGATGGAATCTAGCAGAAATTTTTCTGTTGGGGTTTTAGAAGAAGAGGAAGCCTGGAACCTCTTTAAAAAGATGGCTGGCGAGAGGGTCGTTGAAAGTCCCGACTTGTATTCCACAGCGGTTGAAATTGCTAAGAAATGTGCAGGACTGCCGATTGCCATAGTAACAGTTGCAAGGGCTTTGAGAAATAAGAGTCCATTTCAATGGAGAGATGCCTTACATCAACTAAGAACACCTTCCCCAAGGAATTTCACTGGGATACCAGCACAAATTTATTCAGCTATAGAGCTGAGTTATAATCATTTGGAAGGTGAGGAACTTAAGTCAACTTTCTTGCTATGTAGCTTAATGTGTGCTGACACTCCTGTTTCAGACTTGGTGAAATATGGTGTGGGGCTTGGTTTATTTCAAGATATAAATACAATTGAAGAAGCACAAGATAGAGCACACTCATTGGTTCATCAACTGAAATCTTCTTGCTTGTTAATTGATAGTTTCTTTGAGGATGTTTTCTCAGTTCATGATGTTGTTCGTGATGTTGCACTATCAATTGCATTCAGGGATCAGCTTGGTTTTTCATTAAGAAATGAAGTTGGACCAAAAGAATGGCCACCTATGGATGTGCTTAAAAACTGCATTTTCATGTCATTGTCACACAACCAATTCGTCAAGCTTCCTGAAGACCTGGAATGTCCACAACTAGAATATTTTTACATCTGTAATGTACTTCCTTCTCTGAAATTTCGGGACAACTTTTTTGCAGGGATGAGAAAGTTGAAAGTCTTAGATTTGACTGGTTTGCACTTTTCGTTATTGCCTTCTTCAATTAGTCTCTTAGCAAATGTCCGTACTTTGTGTCTGGACCGAAGTAAATTTGAAGATTTTGCCATTGTTGGAGAGTTAAAGACGGTTGAAATCTTAAGTCTTTGTGAATGTGATATTGAACAGCTGCCAAAGGAAATTGGGCAATTGTCTCATCTAAGGCTATTGGATTTGAGTGACAATCCCAGACTCATTTTGATTCCACCAGCAGTATTCTCAAGTCTGTCCAAATTAGAAGACCTACGTCTGGTGAGGAGCTTTGCTGAATGGGATGTTGAAGGCAATGCTAGTCTTGTTGAGTTGAAGCACTTATCTAGGCTGACATCTCTCGCTGTACATATTTGGAATGCCCAAATTATGCCAACAGAGTTATTCTCTGGAAAGTTGAAAAGATACAAGATTTTTATTGGAGAGAACTGGTATTGGTCTAGTGAGAGGATGACTTCAAGAACATTGAAGCTCAATTTAGATTCAGGCCTTCATTTGGATCAAGGAATCAAAACCCTACTGAAGACAACTGAAGATCTGCATCTAAATGAAGTGAAAGATGTAAAGAATGTACTTAATGAGTTAGATGCTGAAGGATTTCCTCAGTTGAAGTATCTCCATGTCCATAATAGTCCGACAATAGAACATATTATAAACTCTGTGGACTGGGCTCCTCACACAGCATTTCCTATCTTGGAATCATTATCTCTTGGAAATATGCTTAATTTGGAGAAGATATGTCACGGTGAAATTGCAGCAGAATCTTTAAGCAGACTCAAAATAATTAAGGTTGAAAATTGCGACAGATTGAGTAATTTGTTCTCACTGTCCACTGCAAGAAAGCTTTTCCAACTTCAAGAAATTAAAGTAACTGACTGCAAGAACATCAAAGAGATTGTTGCTGAGGAAAAAGAAGGAATTATTGTAGATAATGAAGCAATGAACAGAATAGAGTTCTCTCAACTACGGTCCTTGACACTTGAATGTCTGTCAAATTTCCTTCACTTCTGGTCAAGAGAGGAAATGCCTTCAACTGCTGAACCTGGAGGATCTCAACTGACTATGGACACAAGGTCTGAAGAAAGGACACTTTTCAACAAACAGGTACTTGTTAAGGTCATTTATTGAGTATTAATACAGTTATTTTATCACTATGCAGTAATTGAATTTGATTAAAATTGTGTTATGAATAAAATTTTTAAGGTGATCTTTTACTAGTTATATCATCACATAAGTGAAGAATAAAGATTCAAACAAAAACAATTATTGATATATAAAGAGGAAATTGAAAAGGGTGTAAAAGTTATTCTGAAAGAAGGATTAATGAAGGTTCAAAGTAATTACTGTCCCTAACAACCCACTATCTCTTATATCATCAGGATGTATTTTTGAACTTGGAGCACTTGGATCTGTACTCAATCAACGTTGAGAAAATATGGCCTAAGTACTGCTTTCCAGCTAACAGTTATACTGTTCAAAATTTAACAACATTCACGGTGGAAGGCTGTGGCAGTTTGAAATTTCTTATGCCATCTTCTATGGTACAAAGTTTTGTGCAGCTCAAAACGCTTCATATTAGTCACTGTGAGATGATGGAAGTAGTAATTGCAGAAGAGGAAAATGTAAGCAAGGTGATGTTCCCTAAACTAGAGTCACTGTGGTTACAGAATCTTCCCAAGCTCACAAGATTTTGTTCAGAAAGCTCAGTAAAATTCTCTTCTCTAAGTGAGTTGCTTATAAATGACTGTTCTTGCTTGAAAATGTTTGTCTCGGGCTTTCCATCTGCTGGCACAATGGTCAAGAAAGAAGCAAGGAAGAACAACTTAGAGGAGAACAGCCAAACTGACATACCAGTTCTTTTTGATGAGAAGGTGGTTCGTTTTCCTTTTTTCTGTTCTTCTTTTGATGCCTTTTATGTTCTCAATGTGGTATTTTGGCTTTTTTCTTGCACAATATATTCGAATATGTTCACTTATCACTGCAATTTAAATTTTTTGTAGGTAGCACTTCCTGTTTTGAAGCAATTGTCAATTCATAGGATGGCTAGTTTGGAAAAAATATGGCACGAGAAACTTTCTCAGGATTCATTCTGCAAGTTAAACGTTTTCCGGTTGGGCTCTTGTGATAAGTTACTCAATGTTGTTCCATTTAGCATGCTGGAAAGACTCCGGAGACTGGAGACATTAGTCATAGGCAACTGCAATTCTCTAGAAGAAATATTTGAATGTCAAGGATTACATGCTCATGAATCAAGTGCTGCAAAAACCACTGAAATGAATGCCGTAGAAGCAATCACTAAGTTGGTATTTCCTCAAGTGAGGTCCTTACAATTGACTAACCTACCAAAATTAAAAGGTTTCTACACAGGGGTACATTCTACAGAGTGGCCATCATTGCAAAGAATGGAGGTGACATCATGTGGCCAAGTGGAGATATTTGCTTCAGAATATCTGAGTTTGAAAGAACACCAGGGAAAGATGGTCCAATTCAAAATCCCAGTTCAGCAGCCCCTGTTTTGGGTCAATAAGGTATGACCAGTAAACTTCAATTTAACATATGCTACATTTTGAAGGCGAGTTTCATATCTTTAAATTCCACTTCAAATATGATTCCATGAGGTAAGGTTTTCTATGTAGCTTGACAGCATGATGGATGGTAAATAACTTTTTTTTTTTTCATTTGAGTGTTCTTGCAAAGATAGCTCATTGATTTCAAGCATATTAGGAAAACTCTCTTTTGCCAACTGTCGGCAACTTCACATAAATGCTGAAAATGGGAAAATCGGAAACTGAGAGAAAGAGAGATTATTTGTAGCTATGCCAGAATATTTGATGACCATTCAATTCTGCTTCATTTACAAAATTTGTTGATAATTTAAAGACCTTGCAAAAAGACTTATTATATGTGTATGTAAATCTGGCTGGATACCTCATTAAAATTGAACTCTTTTTACAGCCTTCCAACAATGATTCTGCAGTGTTTTTATTAACATAATTTTCAATTTTTCAGCTTACATTCCCTAACCTAGAAGAGTTGAGACTGTTCAGCAATGAACTGTTAAAGGAGATTTGGCATGAACAAGTTCCAGCAGAGTATTTCCGAAAGCTGAAAGTTCTTGAGCTTAGAGGGTTTCCTAAACAATCAGCTATCTTGCCATCTTGTTTGTTAAGATGGTTAAAGAATCTTGAAAAGCTTGTTGTAGGTGATGCTTCTTTTGAAAAGATATTCCAATATGAAGAGCTTAATGGTGGTACTGATGAGGAAAAACGTTCACAGATGTTTCATCGCTTAGCTGACTTAACACTGTTTAAACTTCCAGAGCTAATTCATCTTTGGGAAGAAGGATACCAACCTGGATCAATGTTCCAAAATCTGAGAACTTTACGAGTTATGGAATGTGACAAATTGAAGAATTTAGTACCTCCTTCAGTATCGTTCCAAAACCTGATGACTTTGGAAGTGTCAAAATGTCATGGGTTCATACATTTGGTAACACCCTCGACAGCTAAAAGTTTGACGCAGCTGACTAGAATGAGAATAACAGATTGCAAAATGATAGAAAATATTGTTGCATCCGTGGGCGATGAAATGAAGGATGAAATTGTTTTCACCCAATTGAAATATTTGAACCTCAAATGTTTACCAAATCTAGGCTGCTTCTGCTTGGGGAGTTACTCCCTTGTTTTCCCATCCCTGGAAGAACTTATTGTGATACAGTGCCCAAATATGAAGATTTTCACAAAGGGAGAGTTAACTGCACCAAAGTTGCAAAATGTGCAAGTGACAGAAGATAAAGGTGAAGGGCATACACAGGGCAGCAATAACACCACCCTACAGCAGCTGTTCAAAGAGCAGGTAAGTTTTTCAAAAATATCCTTTCATTTCCTTAAATTCCAGTATGCTTTGCTTTCTCTAGCAAAGTGAGTTCCTTCCTACAACCATTGTTGTGCATATGCCTCTGAGTGAAACCCTCAGCAAGTTGCAATCAAAGTACTTTACCGTTGTCTAAAATTGCGTTTTGCAGTTTAGTTTTAATGATATTAAATGTTTCTGAGACTAGAATTAGAAAACACAAAGTACTTGAAAAGCTAATGCCTATTAGGTTTTGAGACCCCTGAAACCTTGTAAACCTAGCTGGTTTTTGGTTTGGCTGAACTGGTTTGTTTCATTAATTGCTCATAGATTATAATTGTAATTTTCACTTGTACTGTTGTGTCTGCAACTTCTAAAAGAAAGTCTATAGAATTTGAATAATAAAAGCATTTCTTTAAAGCAATTTTAGGTAAAAGGTAAACTAAGATGAAATTGACACAAACATTCATTACCCACTTTGAAATGAGCCTTAACTGCCCAGATGTCTGCAACTTTATTAGCTGCCAATCTTTTGGTTCTTCAGAATTGCAATTGTGAAATTCTAGTGAAATTTGAAGCAATGAAGTGATCCTAAATGAGCTTAGATGCAAACCATATTAACATAACATGCCAGCTTTTTAATTGTTTAAGCTATATGTGTATGTCCATACATAGTCTTTTCGGTGTGTCTATAATTAGAATGAATGATTCACTTATTCTGTTCAATGAAATCTTGCTTTGACCACCTTATTTGATATATTTCTGTTTATAATGATTCTTGCAGATTGTTAGGACCTTGTAAAGAACATTAAAGAAACCTTACTTTGCCATGGTGGATAAAGCTCCTTTTTTCATGAAGATTTGCATCCACTCCACCAATATCTGCTCTGTGGCTCAGGCCCTCAAATCCTTGTCAACTCTCTAGGATTTGTTTCATATAAATCTATAAAATTACTTGTAAAGTTGCAAATATTTCCTTGGCAATCCTTTCATGGCTGGCCATTGCAGCAGGCAGAACTTCTCTTGAACTTTGGTATGTTACTCTATTTTATCTCATAAATTTTCTAGCACTTCTTTTTCAGGATTTGTACTTAGCAGTTTATTAATTTAAGGGCTTTCTAGGCACCCAATATTGATGCTTACAAAAAAAAAGTAAGCAAATATCATAATTTTTTTGTATTACATTAATGTTCATAGTAGTGAACATAGTTTGTCATATATTTTAGGTCCTACTAGAAAGAAACAATATTAAAAGGCGGAACACCATTGATCAAGGCATATGGGGTGCATTTTTTTGACCTTGTCCGTGGTGCAAAAGAGAGAACAATGGGAGAGTACAAGGCAATGGCAACAAAAGTTGGATTCGCTACTTTCAAACTTGTTTCTTTTGCTTATGGCTATTGGGTGATAGAACTGCACAAGGGAATTAACTCTTTATTAATTTGGATCAGCGTTATTATCTCGAAATCTGTTGTTTAATGGTGTGAATTTATATATACTAGCATTATATTCATTCAAACTTGAGAATTTTGGTGATTCTGAAGTAAGATTTTGAGACCTTTTTGATCTTCAGGTAATAAGTTTGATGTACATGAAAACAAAATGTTGACAACCGCAGATCATAAGTTCCAAATTCGATTCAAAGGATGATCAACTTCAATAAACACTGATCAATTAGAAGATTCAATAAATCACAGGTTAAATGTTTCAGCACAAATAAATAGAGGGGATATTTAGCATGTTAGTGACTGAAATCTATTTAGCATCACCAGTAAGAAAATATCCTAGAGCTAGAGACTTAGTTTTGGGGGAGTTTAAGAGAAGGGTAGAGTTGGTGTAAGATGTTCAAAATCTCAGACAAGTGTGAAGGATTCCCAATTACACAGTATCTTTCACAAGCTGAAGGATTTTCAAATGCAAGTATATGAGCTTTGGCAACATCTCGTACATCTCCAAATCTATAAGTTGTATTTAGGAATGTTTCAGCCCCTGCATCAAGAAAAAATACATGAGTAATATTTCTTAACCGAGAAAAAGGACTCTTGGTTTGATTAATGTTTAGTTTTTGACCTTGATCACTTAATTTTTTGCAATTTGCATGAAGCTGCCTCAATAAAGAGATTACTAATTCCCTAGAATACAGTACTTAACGCCTTTCCGATCATTCTTTCCTATTAATAATAAGCAGTGCAATTAAAAATGAAGAAAAATAAGAATGAAGATAGCACCTATAAGGTTGAGAATGGGGGTGACACTGGTATTAAGAGTTGGGTGTAAGAGAGGTCCTCAGATCCTGATTTTTCAGTGAACAAAAGGAATGTGCTCCTTTCACTGCAGGGTCTATCAATTCAGCCTGGACAGTCCATATATCAAATTAATTATCAGGAGATCCAATTGTGCCATTAATTAGTTCTATTGAAAAAATATCATTGATGCTGACATTTTTCCTGAAACTTGATATCATGATCTCTAATATAAAGTTTGTCATTTGAAAAGGTTACTCCTATTTATGCATTATCAAAAGGTTTGCCTTTAATTGGACTCAGCTCTACATTTTTTTTTATTTATTTAATTTCTTATTAACGTTGTACCCAATTGAACTATACTCTTGGAAGTAGACTTATGGTTTTTGGCTTATTGAGCAAGCTGATTTAGACCAAATACAAACTATTTTATTAAACTTTCTTCACAGCTACGTACATTCCTAACATGTCGCTGGTAAAGCCAACTTGATTGTTAGAAACTTCATGTTAGTTTCAAGTATATGAATATTATACTAACTCATCTCCGAGCATGTATATTTTAATATTTACGGCTCTCTTTGACTTCTGATCAAAAGTAACTTTTTGATATTTTCCAGTTATCTGTTTTCTTGAACACAACTCCAAAAGTCCAAAACCATTTCTTTGACTTTCTTGCTTATCAAGAAAATGTAGATTATATATTGAAGAGTTGATTGGTCAGATTTGTATTGTATGTTCATAGCTTGAAACTAACTTACATTGAAAAATGGAAATATTCAAGGGTGTAGGCCTTGTATTTGCACTTCTATGTGTCATAACAAGCGAATATGCTTGCAGTGGCGATTCTCATATGGTGGATTTCTCTGAATCATTAGAAGCAGGAGCGCTTTTGGGTTGTGGTGGAAATGACCTCAATGATCAACAAACAAGGCTCTCATCATGTCAGTGCGGCAGCAATAGCAATGAAGCGACTCTTGTAAATTCTGAAATTTCCAGCTCATTTGGTTTCTGGGACTTGATTGGGGATAATATCAGTCCTTCCTTATTAAAATTCAAGTATTTGCAGTGTTCAGATTCAAGTTTGAACACCTTGATAGAGTTGGACTATTTTGAGGTACTGCACCAAGTCCTCAAAGTCCTGCTAGCATGCAATTTCATGTTGTCCTTTGTGAATTTTGAAGCTTAAGCCTTGAATTTGATGGTGCTCCTCAACTTATGGCTGGCCTAGTTATCACAATCATACTTGGTTGGTGGTATTATTCTTGAGAATGCCAATATGCTTCGTTAAACGAGAATCACCGGCGGATTCTTGACCATTGTGATTGAATAACTATGTACTAAAAGCTGTAGGAAGATGATTATGCATTCATTAATCACAGCATCAAGCAAAACATAGCTATAGGTCCGGCTTCATCAAGGGCAAAGATCATTAATTGTTCTGTATTTTGTTTTATGCAGGGAACAAATTGAATGAAAAGCATCTTGTAAACATAGTTTTGCAATAGGATATCAATTGTATTAATTTCTTAATATTCTGAATACAATTCATTTTCTACCAAACTCTCTTATAGCATGCAATAGAATAATTTTTTTTTTCTTTCAAAAAGGCAAAAAGGATATTTTATTAAGACTATAAGAATAATGTAACAAATCCAGGAACCCAAAACTTACAAAACCAAAATTAACGGCTCAAACATAAAAGCATAAAAGCTAAACCAACCTTTACATTTATGTTTTCCTAAATATTAATAGCATATAAGGTGCTCTATACATATATCTTCTTGCGGATGCACCTACAAAAGTGATTGAAATGAAGAGTAAATCTTATAATACTCCTGCATTATCCCATTCTGAAATCTTTCAGTCTAGGTTATGGTGGAACAACTAGTGGAACATGTCTGAAATTTAACAAGTAGCTTGTTCTGGATATATAAATTGTTTGATTAGTTTTTCTCATTGGATATTTAACATTCTTGTGATAGAAAATAGTATAACAATGAAGAGGTTGTTCATGTACTTTGGGGAAAGAAAATCCTTCTGGATTTTATTTTTTGATTATATATATACAAAAATACTATATTCGACTAAAGCAATTTGTTTATAGACTCTGAGCATCCATTTGTTTGCCACCTAGGAAAAAAATGCATCACATTATTGGTTTGTTTTCCCTTGTTCAAAAATCAAAATGGTGGAGGATGACATGGCATAACTAAGGAGTATTAAGAACAGAAGGATAAAAGGGAAGAATAACTTCAATCTGTATTGAGTATACAAGAATTTAAATACAGTGTAGTGATAGGTGTACAATTATATAATAAGGGTGAGTTTGAATTACAAATATTTGAGTGGTTAAGGATATGATTAGCTAGTGTTTATCTCATCTAAAACTCTTCAAGATTTGAAATCATAGTTCCCTCCAATACTCCCCCGCAAGATGGAGGATCCATTGGAGACGCCAATCTTGGATAACAATTGATGAAATCTGTCCCGAGGAAGTGCTTTGGTGAGTGAATCTGCCAATTGATCAACTGTGGAAATGTGATTTACTAGGAGGGCTCCTTGTTTCACCTTTTCTCGAACAAAGAAGTAGTCAAGTGCCAAGTGCTTCATGCGAGTGTGAAAGACAGGATTTGCACAAGCATAGGTGGCACTGAGGTTATCAGAAAGTACTAGTGGAGTTGTTGACAGAGGAGCATGAAGTTCTTGAAGAATTGATTGTATCCAAATCATTTCTGAAACACATGCTACTCTGCTTCTGTGGAAGAACGAGCTACAGATTTTTGCTTCTTTGAGCATCATGAAACATGTGTTTTGCCATAATATAGAATATATGCAGAGGTTGATCTTCTGTCATCAGAATTTCCTGCCCAATCTGAATCAGTATAAGCAGTTAAAGTCAACTGATTTGCCCTAGAAACATGAAAGCCATGAAACATTGTACTTTTCAAATATCTAAGCACCCTTTTAAGTGCTTGTAGATGGAATGTTGTAGGTTTATGCATAAATTGAGACAGCATGTTTACTGCAAAACAAATGTCAGGACGTTTGATTGTGAGATATTGCAATAAGCCTACTAACTTCCTGAATTCAGTTTCATCTGCTGGTGCTGAACCATCATCAAGTTTTAAAACATTGGTAGTGGACAGTGGAGTATTACACTCTTTTGCTCCTGCCATGTTTGCTTTGTTTAGCAGATCAGCAACATATTTAGATTGAAATAAGAATAGTCCTGAGGTAGTAACATTAACTTCAACCCCCAAGAAGTAGTGTAAAGTACTAAGATCTTTGATAGAAAACCTAGTAGCAAGCTCACTGGTAAACTTGGACAGAAAATTTGCATCATTTCCAGTAAGGATAAGATCATCAACATAAACTATCATGTAGGCAAGAGTAGTACCGGACTTGTATATGAACAAGGAAGCATCTGCAACAGAATTTGTGAAGCCAGAATTCAACAAAAAGTTGCTTAGTGCATAGTACCAAGCATGAGGTGCTTGTTTAAGTCTATAAATGGCCTTTTTAAGCTTGGAAACTAGCTGAGGATTCTGTTTATCATAGAGTACTGGTGGTTGTTTCATATATACCTCATCTTGGAGATCACCTTGTAACAAGCTGCTTTAAGGTCCAGCCATTTTGCACTGCAAGACAAAGAACCAGTCTAATTGTAACTGGTTTCACCATTGGACTAAAAGTCTCAGTGAAATCAATCCCAGGGCGCTGTGTAAAACCCTTCGCCACTAATCTTGCTTTATATCTTGAAATTGAACCATCAACATGTTTTTTAATCTTGAAGACCCACTTACAGCCAACAAGATTGCAGTTTGCAGGTTTAGGTATAAGTTCCCATGTTCAATTTCTATGCAAGGCAGCAAGTTCATCCAGCATAGCAGCTTTCCACTTGGGATTTTTTATGGCTTGAGTAGCATAGGTTGGTTCCAATGTTTCTGGCAAAGGATGCTTAGTAACAATACACATGACTTTTGGTTTGTAAATGTTATTAATAGACCTAGTAACCATGGGGTGAGTTCTTTGAGATTGGTTACCTGAAACTGAAGCATTTGTTGTTGAATCTGATAATGGAGGTGCAAATTTAGTAACCAGTGGCTGAGAGACATTTTGCATATCTGAATTAGAGGAAGAAGACACTGGTGAAGCTGCTGGTGTATTTTGAACAGAGAGTAGGGTATCTGTGTTGGATTCTGATGATGGTTGAGGTTGTTGGTCAGTGGTGTCAGGTGGTGATTGGACTGTTTGAATTGTTGCAACATTGTCATCAAATGCAGGATTCCATAGATCATGTGAAGAATTTGTAACCGTATCAGTTGTATTAATATGCTTAAAAGGAATTCATCAAACATAACATGTCTTGAGACATAGATTCGATTAGTGGATAAATCAAGACACAGGTAAGCACTTTGGTTTTTTGAGTATCGCAAAAAGATGCAAGGTTTTGACTTAGGCTCTAATTTATGATGAGCATATGGTTTCAACCATGGATAACATAGAAATCCAAAAACTTTCAACTTTTCAAGATTAGGTTTTTGCAAAAACAGCTTTTGAAAAGGACTTGTGTTTTTAAGAACTTCAGTAGGAAGTCGATTCATTAGATATACAACAGCTGGAAAGGCATAAGGCCAGTATTTTAAAGGCATCGAAGCATGATGCAAGAGAGTAAGATCTTTTTCAACAATGGTTCTATGCCGTCTTTCAACAATGGCATTGTGTTGTGGTGTGTGTGGAGGAGTTTGCAAGTGTTGTATTCCAAAATTTGAGAAAAAATTGCTGAGTTTTTCAAATTCTCCTCCACAATCAGAAAAGATAGTAACAATTTTGGTTTTAAAATAGTTCTCAACAAGATTTTTGAACTTAGGAAACAAGGCAAAAACATCTGATTTAAGTTTAATGGGATATAACCAAGTATACCTGGTATACAAATCAACAAATGCCACATAATATTTGAACCCCTGATTTGAAATGACACGAGCAGGTCCTCATACATCAGTATATATGACATCAAGAGGTCCTCTACTAACAATGCTTGAAGAAGAAAATGGTAAACGATGACTTTTATTGCAATTGCAGGCATTACAAGAACTGAATTTCTTAAAAGAAGAACAAGGTAAAGAAAAAGACTTTAGAACAGAATGAAGAACATTGGAATTTGGATGACCAAGTCTTTGATGCTAGGTTTCAAGATTAGACTTGACCCCTACTAGTACTAATGCTTGAGTGTCAACAATTGGTGGATTATTGGTGAAGTAGTAGAGTCCTCCTCTATTCAGGCCGTGTGCCACTGGTTCCTTGGTGTGCAAATCCTTTACCATGAAATTTTTAGAAAAGAATTCAACAGAAACATCATTAGCTTCAGTTAGTTGAGAAACAGAAACCAAATTGGATTTAGCTTGAGGAACATAAAGAACATTTTTAAAGGACAAAAAATGAGTGGATGGTTTGATAAATGTAGAACCAGTATGAGAAATGGAGAGACCCGTGCCATCACCAATCAACAGACTGTCTGGACCATCATATTCCTGTGCAAGTTGAAGATTTTGTAGCTTGTTGGTAACATGGTGATTTGCACCAGAGCCAACAATCCAGTTTTGTGGTGATTGAGTGGTGCTCAAATGAGCAGCTGGTGCATTTTGATCCTTAGGCCGGATCTGGTAACACATCTTTGCAGTGTGACCTGGTTTGTCACAGTACTGACAGAACATTTTTTTCCTGAGGAATTGAAATTCTGATAATTCCTCTTGATCTTGAATTGTTTCGATTTGCATACTGAGCAGTTGGAATAGTCAAATCAGTGATTGTTTGTTCCTGTTTCTTAAGGACATGTTCATAATCAACAAACTTTTCCATTAGTTCTTCAAAGGAAATATAGGATTCTCTTGCCCGAATCCCAACTGCAAGTTCTTTGTACTCAGATCCAGCACCATTCAATGCATGCATAACAAGTTCATCCTCAGAGATTACAGTTTCAATCAAAGCTAACTCATCAACAATACTTCGCAAAGATTGAAAAAATTCAGAGATGCTTTTGTTACCTTTTGGTGTTGTGAGTTTGTCTCGCAGGGCCATCATTCTAGATCTCGATTTGTTAGCATATAGCTTGTTGAGTTTTGTCCAAGCATCATGAGAGGAGCAAGCAGAAGCAATGTGTGAGACCACACTTTCAGAAGAAGATGCTATCATTCCATGTAGCAGAAGCCTATCTTGTCTGAGCCAATGCTCATAGGCTGGGTTGGAAACCATGTCAGTGGTTCCAGTCTTTTGAACTTGCTGTGATGGAGCCTTGGTTGAGCCATCAATATATCCAAGGAGATCGAAACCAATGAGTAAGGACTGAAACTGTGTCCTCCATGAAGGAAAATTCGAGGCAGTCAGCTTGATAGGAAGATGAGCTGCTGCATTGATTGTAAAGAGAGGAAGATTCTGACTAGAAACAACGGTACCAGTTGGTTGCGAGGAAGAAGACATGATGAAACAGAAAGGAAAAGGAAATGAGGGATGGAGGGTGGGAAAAGAAAGTACCAGGATCGACTCGTTAGAGTAAAAATGCTCTTGATACCATAAAGAGTATTAAGAACAGAAGGATAAAAGGGAAGAATAACTTGAATCTGTATTGAGTATACAAGAGTTTAAATACTGTGTAGTGATAGGTGTACAAGTATATGATAAGGGTGAGTTTGAATTACAAATATTTGAGTGGTTAAGGATATGATTAGCTAGTGTTTATCTCATCTAAAACTCTTCAAGATTTGAAATCATAGTTCCCTCCAATAATAACCTCATTGGCTTATCAACAGCTAACTCTGCACTTAATAGAAACCTACATACAACCCCCACTGTTACAGTTTTCCCCTGCATTTCGTTTTTGCTTTTTGGCCAGCCCCTGCATTTCAATTCAACCAAGAAACAAAATATTCTTCCAGATTGAAAACTCGAAAATTCCAAAAGAAAAAAAGGGAATATAATAAATTAGTTGTAATAATGGAAGGCAAAAAGGATGATATTTTATTAAGACTATATAATTAAGAAGAACAAGAAACAGGAAAATCCCATGTCTAAAATGGATTAATCCTTGGTGGTTATACCCATTAATCATCAAATTACAAGAAAATGGATCATGAAAAAGAAACTCACCATATATATATCATAATTATTTGAATGTTGATGTAGATTTTCTTGATCATAACAATTTTGTATCAGATACTTTCCAGGGCATTAGGTTTCAGGATGGTTATTGGTAGCTTGTATAATACTGCTAGTCTTGGCATGCAGAGGTGGTTAATTATATACAAGCAGGATAGCCTGCACTTCCACTGCAGTCATCTTCTTATTAGGGCTAAAAGTGCATTACCTAAATTCACTTCATCTCTAGGTAATTCATCAAAATAAAGCTAATATTCTACTCCTACATCTCTAGATAATTCATCAAAATAAACATAATATTAATTGTTGTTTGAAATGTATGTTGACTATCTAAAAAAACATAGTACACTGCAGTCATTTTTTAATCTTGATTACAATTGTTAAATTAATGGACTCGGGTAGGTGGAAGAATTTGGCTTCTACATAAGGAATGCCTAATTTTTTGTACTCAAGGAGCATGTATAGTTGTCGTAGGAAAATTGAATTAGTTGAGAGCATTTGCAGGAGTATATGTAATTTACACAATGCATCACAAAATGATTGTCCTTAGCATTGACTAACCGTGCTTTTGGAAATGTGGAAATATACTAAACATAAGCAACTAATGAAAACCTCAATAAAAAGGAAGTCGAATGATAAATAAAAAAAAACTTTTTGTAAAATAAAAGAGGAATAAGGAAATGTTAAATTTAAGTATCAAATAATATAATCAACACAAAAATCCAGATTTACCTCAAAATGTTGCGGTGAGAAGTGAAAGCTCCCTACTTTAGGTTATGCCATCCTAAGGCACTGCTAAATTAAATGGAAAGATCTTATCAACGTCTACCTGGAAATTTTAGGAAGCAGAACGGAGTCCATGTTAAACCAATTCAGAGAAATGTTAGGGAAGAAGAAACTTACCCAAATAGAAATGAAGACGAAAGAAAAACAGAACTGAAATGTCAATAGTTTACCCATGAATCAACCATTATTCCAGATACATTTATAGCACAAATCCTTTGGAATTCCGGCAAAGGAGTTGAACCAGTAAATCCTAATATCCACACACAATTAATATGTAATTATAACACACTTAATCATAAATATAAAAATAGTAAATTACAAAAAAGGGCAGCAGGAAAAGTAGGGGAGGAAATTCATTGAGGGCCTTTTTAGTCACCCGAAAAGTACGAAAAAACCAAAAAAAGTCAAAAGGAGGCATCACATTAATCTTCAATTTGGTCTTTAAGTAATTTCCATTGTCACTAAAAATAATATATAGTATATATTATACACAATTAGTACCAATAACATCCTGAAACCAAATGCCCAGGAAATTCTTGATGATAGTATGAATGGTGCACAAATTCTTGATGTCAATCCAAAATCTCCACCCAGTTCTCTGGTCATGAGAAGAATGGTGATAATACAAAGAGATCACATTGTAGCTCTTCATCAAGCAAAAAAAAAAAATTGAAGAACTTCCCATGAGAGTGAAATGACTTTGGCTTTATCAATGGCTACATGATTTTATGCATAAAGCTATAGTCGCAAGGATATCAAAACCTATCTTATAAGGTTGGTAGGCAGTTGCTATAGCTAGGAAGGATTCAGGTGGTTATAGGAAAAGTGGGATTAGCTGAGAATAATTTGGATCGTGGAGATAGCTTTCCAGCCGAAAATAATGCTAAAATTGAAAACGTGATTATTATTATTCAAGGAATGGGTGAGAGATCCTTCGAACAGATTGTGGCGAAACTGGGGCAGCAGGATGAGGTCAAGGTGAATTCAAGTTCAAGCAAGTTGATTCATGGAATTGGGCCTTCAGTTATGGGCCCCAGTTTGGACTTTAATGGGAAAAATGTTGGGCTAGACAAAATGGGAGTGAGCTGCACAAGGTCCAACAAATTTCTTTATTTGTTGCCCTTAATTGGACTTACTTTATCATGTTCTCATTAACTTGGTTCCTAATTAAACTGGAACTTGACTTATGATCAGTGATCACTTGCTTATTGTTGGGGTCGTTTGGGATTGTTTTGTTTCCTGTTACTAATTTTCTGTTTTGGCATCAAAATAGTGAAAACATGTTTGGCAGGCTGTTTCTGTTTTTAAAAATTTTGGAAATAGAATCAGTGTTTTAGAAAAAAGTGGAAGAAAAAATTTTGTACTTTCATGTTTTTCCAAAACAGAGAAGCAGAGTCATGAATAGTAAACTCACATACAATTTTTTTTTAATTTAAAAACATACAACAAAATTGTATATCCAAACATGTTTTTGTTTTCAGAAAATTGACAGCGTAACAAAATCAAAATCAAAACGAAACAAAAACAAAAAAACAAAATTACGAAAACCATGTCAAACGGCCCCTCACAACCTAATTTGTTACCAAATATATACAAGCTGAATTTTATCCATTAATCACAGAATGAAAAGATCAACAACAATAACTCCTGAAAAAAAAAGCAACAGTAAGACCCAACTGTTTTAATAAATAAAGCAATTAAAACAAAACAAAGAAAATTAGGAAATTAACGTAAAAAGAATCTTAAATTTAATATAGCTCCTTATATATATATGGTTTACATGCAGAAAGAACCCAAAAATGTAATTAAATTCTAAGATATATATGAACTAACAAAAAGACTAACAAAAAGATGCGCATAATTACAATTATGAAGAAACTGTGACCCCATTAATAGTGTTGATATTGGCTGGAAAAAACCTAGAGAGTTTTGGCTGGAAGTTATTCCTTTTCCTTGGAGGTCGACTAGGGCTAAAAGACCTTGTTAAAATCTTGTACAAAAACGCCTTCATCAGGTTTGCATTGGATGGTGTTGTCATCGTCACCGGCGTTGCGTTTGCGTTTGATGAAACTCTGCCAATATTGTTCCTATGGCGGCTACACCTGAAAGCGCCAGGGTGCTTAGATGGAGAGCAAAGGCATGTAAGTGGTGATTGTGAAGGAGCAAGTGGCGGCGATAAAGACCTCTTCTTAATGTTTTCCATGAAACAATCACTTTTTGAGTTTGAAAAATTTTTCCTTACGCTTATAATAATGATTATCAAGTGTTAGGGGGTTTGCATGGACAGATCCACCATGGGGGCACCGAGGGCACGTGCCCCCACTCAAATCCTTTAGCCCCTTTGAGGTGTATAAAAAAATAATATAAGGTGTTTTGTCTGCTCATTCATTTCTGTTTTTGTTCTACTATTGCTACTATTTTGCTATATGAGGCTGCTATGTTTTGATTCCCTAATTTGTTGTTAGTGTCTTGCTTGTGTTTGAGGTTGAGACTGAACTTTGTTGTATTATGGTGGAATTTTGTTGACAATAAAATCTTTTCAAATTTGGACTTTCAAAAAAAATATATATATAAGGTGTTTTGATTTTTGCATTTGTACACCCACTAAATCAACAATACTATATAATGGAAATCTCATTGTAGGAGAAAATGACAAGTGGTTTAATTCATGCGTGCCACTTTTCCAGAGACTGATCCACCATGGGGGCTCGTGCCCCCATTCAAATCCTTCAGCCCCGGTGTATGAAATTAAATTAATCTATGGTGTTTTATTTTTTTAGTTGTGCACCCACTATATCAACACCACTATATAAGTGCTTGATTTCCAAATTCTAATTTTGATATGAATTGCAAATATTTAACTAGTCGTGGATTTATGGTAAAATTGATCATTTTTGTAAATTTAAACACTTATACCATCTCTAATGCAATGTGAACAAGGCAAATCCTAAATATATGTATATTGATAAAAAGATTGAAATTTCACTAACAAAATATACTATTGTTAGTGAAGCTTCATCTATTTATTACAATAATATTGTGATATAGTTGCTTTTTAGATCTTTTAACCATTTTATAAATTTATTTGGTGACCTCTCTCGTATTCTCATTCATTTAACCATTGTAGGTCTATAGTTAGGCCATATGACCATTCACTTTTATCTTTATCTTATTTGCAGTTTTAGGCTTTATGTCTTTTTGTTTTTTTTAACTGATTTTAAATCCTTTTGTTTTTCTTTATCTAAAAATTCTTTTGTTTACCTTTTTTTTATCTTTATTAATTAATAAACTTCTCCTTTTTTTTTTTAACAAACTTCTCTTTATTATATGATTGAAACTAGTAAATAAATGAATATTGTATTTTCCCTGTGTAAATCAGATTTGTCGATTTTTTTTTAAATAAAATTATTAAGTTGAAGAGTACTAATTGATTGATAAAATTTTTGTCTATGTAGCAAAAAACATTTTTTTTACCCCCACTGACCAAAAATCCTGGATCCGCCCCTGAGGTTTGCTTATATATTATTTATATATATATATATATTTATATACGAGTGTCACTCCTTGTCCTAGTTTAATTAGGATTACTTGGTTCTAAGAAATTATAAGGTTACTAGGGGACTACGTTATATGTCTTGGTAATTTCTTAATTAGGATTACTTTATTATTGGGATATAATATTTATTTCTGAAATTTAACAAGTAGCTTGTTCTGGATTAATTGTTTGATTTGTTTTTCTCATTGGATTTAAGAACATTCTTGTGAGAGAAAATAGTATTACAATGAAGAGGTTGTTCATGTACTTTGGCTTAAGAAAACCGTTCTGGATTTTATTTTGATTATATACAAAAATACGGCGTATTAGACTAAAAGCAATTTGTTTATAGGCTTTAGGATGGACCATCCGTTTATCTGTCACCTAGGAAAATGAATGCATCAGATGATTGGTTTATTTTCCCTTCTTCAAAATCGTGGAGGATGACATGGCATAACCTCATTGGCTTGTCAGCTAACCCTGCACTCTGCACTTAATAGAAACCTGCATACAAACCCCACTGTTATACAGTTTTCCCCTGCATTTCTTTTTTGCTTTTTGACCAGCCCCTGCATTTCAATTTAACCAAGAAACAAAATGGGAAAATGAGAGACTGAGAGAAAGAGAAATTATTTGTAGCTATGCCAGAATATTTGATTAAAGTGACCATTCAATTCTGCTTCATTTACAAAATTTGTTGATAATAATTTAATTAATGACCTTGCAAAAAGACTTATTACATGTATGTAAATCTGGCTGGATACATCAATGAGTTTGAAATTGAACTGATCTTTTTACAGCATTCCAATAATTATTCTGCAGTGTTTTTATTAACATATTTTACAATTCTTCAGCTTACATTTCCTAACATAGAAGAGTTGAGACTGTTTAGCAATGAACTGTTAAAGAATATTTGGTATGGACAAGTTCCAGCAGAATATTTCCGAAATGAGCCTTAAGTGCCCATGTATATGTCTGCAACTTTATTAGCTTCCAATCTTTTGGTTTTCCAGAATAGCAATAGTGAAATTCCAGAGAAAATCCTCAATGAGCTTGGAACATCATTTTAAAACTCTGCAAACCATATTATTAACATAACATGCCTGCATTTTTATTGTTTAAGATTATATATGCATATATCCGATCCATGCATAGTCTTTTCGGCGTGTCTATAATTAAAATGAATGATTTAACTTATTCTGTTCAATGAAAATCTTGCTTTGACCAACTTATTTGATATATTTCTGTTTTTAATGATTCTTGCAGATTGTTAGGACCTTGTAAAGACCATTTAATTAAGTAACCTTACTTTTCCATGGTGGATGAATCCAAGGATAAAGCTCCTTCGAAATTTTTTCATGAAGATTTGCATCCACTCCACCAATATCTGCTATGTGGCTCAATCCCTTGTAAGTTGCAACTCTCTAGGATTTGTTTCTATATAAATCTATAAAATTACTTAGAGGTTTTTTTTGGCAACAAAAAGAAATACTTGGATTTCAGAAGGGGGAGAGCAAGTAATGTACAAATTTTAAATATTTTAAATTAAATAAAATGAACGATAATGATATAAATAACACTTTGATTTATCATAAAGAATTTTTTTTAGTGAGTACATGTGAAATCTCATTACAATCTGAATATATTTCTATATGCCCAATCATCTAAATTAGAAATCAACTCAAACTAAGAAACTAGCATAAATAAATCATCTACCTACCAAATACACAAATTACAAATTAATTTCACATTCCCTTTAAATAAACCATCTACCTACCAATTGAGCTAACAACTCGGGTGCTTATCATTAAAAAGTTTAAAATCCACTGTCTTAATTTTCCTTATCTTATTTGTTGGCATAGTAGTAAGTGAATTGACTATTGGTGATCTTTCTTACCAAAGAATACTATTCGTGATCTTGGGCTTAAAATTCAACGGCCAAACCTGACCGGATACAGGCTAATCCAGCTATCTCGAGTTTAAAATTTGGCTCTTGATAATAAGTGTCATAAGATGAACTTCTCCTTTCATTCTCTTCTCTAAGAAGAGTCTCATATCTTGTCACCTTGGTTGACATTTTCGAAAAAGTCTCTGAAATCAACTCCGTCGAATTTCTTCCGAAGCTCTATGTCGAGTCCATTCTGAGCTAGGCGCACAAACTCTATCTCATGGAGAGGTGTGCGACACCTATTCCTTAGCTTCTTGAAACGAGCTAAGTACTCCTCAGCTGACTCCCCTTTTCTTTGGTAGAGGCGTGACAAGTCTGCCATGGAGACCTCAGGCTCAGTTCTATAGAACTGTGTGTGGAACAACCTTTCCATTTCCTCCCAGGTTTTTACTGAGTTGGGTGGTAGGTTGATGTACCAAGTGAAAGCTGCACCTATGACAGAGTTAGGAAATAGGCGAAGCTTGTGGTAGCCAGAGTTGGCTTCTCCACATTGCACAGTGAAACGAGCAATGTGCTCCAGAGTCGTTTGCTCGCTAGAGGTGCTAAAGAAGCTTGTGAAGTCAGGGACCTTGTACCCACGAGGCAGAGGATAGATTCAGGGTAAGGCTTCTGAAAAGATGGCCTGCCTACTCGCCTGTAGGCCGGGCCAATCATGTCTTCAATCATCTCCCTGATGTGGTTCTGATTGATTGGGCCTTGCACATCAACACCTTGAGGTGGATGGCGTGGAGCAGGATGGCGTTGATGGCCATTCCTTGCACCATTGCCATTATCATTCCTCACATGGGGTGGTACATAGGCTGCAGCTCGAGGACCAACTGGGTTGACCTCCTCTTCCACATTATCAGGCGCATGATCAAATGCCTCTTGGTGCTCAGGGATGAGATCAGCTTCATTCTCACCCCTTGCTACTCCCTCCCTATGAGGTGGTAAGTTGTTGTTACCAACTATCTCCACTTGAGGTGGAGCTCTCACCTGGTTGGCACCATTATTGGCTAGTGGCGCCACAGGTGGATGGAGAAGTGCAGGCAGGTTAACTTGTCTCGGATCTTGGGCTATCTGTTGGATTTGCCCCCCGAGTCTATCTTCTACTTGACCAATTTGAGCCAGGATGTTCTCACGGTCTTGAATCATCTGCTCCTTAAAAGAGTCATTAGCCTCCTTAAGTTGGTCATGAGATTTGTTCATCTGATCTATAAATCTCATAAGTTGCTGCATCCTCTGTTCCTGTGCCAAAGAAATTTCATTCATGGCTTCAGTGAGGTATTGCAACAAGACCTTTGAATCAGATTCCAAAGGTAATTGTGAAGGATCTGCCACGTTTTTACTTCTGGTTTGCATAACATGGCTAGATATGCCTTCATCAACCTTAGGTGGCATGTTTACCACTTGGTAGGACTTAGAAAGAGGGGAGGGGAGAAGAAAAAGTAAATTAAAGTTACCCTGAGATGTTGAGAGGAGGAGAGATCTGCTGTCTTGTCCTGCTTCAAGTGTCAAGGAAAGTGATTTGGTGTGGACCTTTAAGTGAGGCGGACACTTTGCTGAGTGACTAGGAGAAAGAAAACCGGGGATCACCGGCTATGCAGAGGAAAAAAGAGTATTGAGGGTGCCAGAGAGGGAGAGCAAATGTGCTTGTCCCACCGGGCGTGGCAAAAAGAGATGTTACGCCAAAAATCTCTTGCTAGAGTTTTCGCGGAGAATTCTTTATGACAGCGTAAGGGCGTGCCAGTCAATTTGCTGAAATTGACAAAGAGGTTGTAAAAACTGGATCTGGTGCGCAGAGTAGCAGATTAAAAGATCAGAACGATTGTGGGGACTGGATCAAAGTCACACCGAAGCATCTAAATCATTGGATCCACACGAACTACTTCTCATAACTGGGCCTCTTATCTTTTTGGATCAGATCTGGGAGATCTGCTTTGATTGCAATTTGAAATTGAAAAGAAAATAACAAACTGATCTGTTATTTCTGAATGAAGAACACGTGTACAATGTTTGTATGTCCGGAGACAAGATTGAAACAAGAGAAAAACACTAAAAGAGTGTTTGATTGTCCGGAGACAAGATCTAAACAAGGAAAATATGAAGAACGAGTGAAGAACTCGTGATGAACAGGGTGAAAATGGTGCAGAGCCAGAGAGAAAATAAGCATGGAGCTTGGTTTTTTTTTGCGCGGAGCAAGTTTGTAGCTTCAAGAGCTGGTTTTTTATTTCTCGGGAGAAATGTCTGAGGTGCGGAATCTGCTGAAACTTGAAAATGGCCTCCCTTTATATAGGGGGCGGTATGGGCTTGAGCATTTAATGGGCTTGCCTTGCTGAGAAAGGCAAAATCCTCCTCCTATGCAGATGACAGCTTCCAGGAAGATGCAGTGAAGCTTCCTTCTCCTTCTGATTGCTTCCAACTGCTGGGGAGAGGACAAAATATGGACTAGGGCGCCACTCTGCTTGGATGGGAGATGGAAATCTACCTCCTGGGTGGTTGATGATAATTCTTCCTTCTTCCTATCACAATGCAGCGAGCTTTCGTTGCTTCTTTTGTGCTGAATTCAGCTAATTTTAACTAAGTAGTGGCCAATTAACATCATGATTTGGACATTGATCATCAAAGCCATGAAATTATTCATACTTAGTCGTATTTAGCTCTTCAAATCATGAAAATGATAATTAATTAAGAAAATGGCTTAAACTGGGGTGAGAAAGCCATATGTCCTTAACTGAAAAGAATGCAAAAGTTGCAAACGATCTCGGATTTAACCAAAATTTCACCAGTAGGCTCAGAATATCTCCATAAGATCATGGAAAAAAATTCCAAGTTGATTCGAGCTCTCTATCATGGTGAATTTGGTTTCACTCCCAGAAATGTCCTTAACTGAAAACCGGGCATAAGTTTTTACTCCGATGTCAGAATGAGGTGAAATTTTACCAAGATGATCTTCATAGCTCAAGGATCATCATAGTATTCTCCTTGGAAGAAATCGCAGCCTCTAGCCTCTTTAATTGGTCAATTTTACTATTTTGTCCTTAATTGAACAAAATACAAGTTGCAGTTTCGCCTTCCGGGGAGGGGAACAAAGCTAGGCGATTTCTCCACTATGGTTGGTCGATTATATGGAGGAGGTGTGAGGTTGAAAATCCCATGCCACTCTCACGTGCATAGATGTTTCTCTTGCTGACAAACTTTAGCTCTCTGCCTCCTTCCTCCAGGAAGAGAAAAATATCTCTCTGCAGGGCAGAGGGCGACCTCTCCTCTGTATGGGAGACGACTTGGGCCTTGCTATGTATGTCCATGAGGTATTTTTCATCTCAGGGGCAGATGACAAGCAATTTTCCTTTTTTATTTGTTTGCCTCCCTAGCAGGCAGCAATATCAAAGGAAACTGCTTCCGATTGATTTTCTCTGCCACTCACCCAGGCAGGGGCGGCACATGTGGGATTTTTAATAATAATTATTCAATAAAATAATTATTATTTAATTAATAATTAATTAATTTCAGCCCTTGCAATTAATTTACAAGACTTTCCTAATTCAATTTGAATTAGGGTGGTGCAGAAACCTAATTTCTTTAGGAATTTTGATTAAATCCTAACCACACATCTTGATTATAATTATGATAAGACCAATTTACCCTCAATTGTAAATTGAGGTATAAACATGTATCAAATTGAGAAAACCTTGAAACGTTTGGTACCAAATTGGGATTTTAGCCTTGATTGTTTGGTTTTTGAAAAAAATTAATTTACAAAATATTAATATGCAATGTTTGTCAAATTGTATATAGGTATTGACCATGTTGGAGGAGATATGTTCATTGAAATTCCTCGAGGAGAGGTTATTTTCATGAAGGTTAGTATGCATATTGATTTGTATAAATGTAGTTGTCACGCCCCGACCTGGAAGTCGAGCACGGACAACCGCCGTGTTACCTCGAAACACGTGCCGACCGGTCACGTGCACCAAGGCTCCACGAAGCGTCAATACCAGATAGAAATACTGAAAACATGAACTGAGTATAAATCTGAAATACTGAGGTTTGCAAATCAGAGTAAAAGCGGAAACATTAAAAACAAATACGGTAGTAAAAACGCTGCAATATTTTAAAAAAAAAAAACCGAAACCATAAGTCAATAGAGAAAACCAAAAATCGAAGTAAAACAAAAACGAGGAACAAGAGATAGCAAAAACAAAGACAACTGCCAGTGGGACCCATCACGTAGTGAGAAGTACCTCTAATTGGAGGGATCACTGCCTACGCCACCGACTCGATCGTCAAGGAAAATGCTGATCCTAGCTACCCTGAAAAGTCAACAAGAATTCGAGGGGTGAGTACACGAATGTACCCAGTGAGTGAGCCACCCTCAAAAAGAGAACTCGAGAGGGTGGGGTGCACTCATAACCAAAACAATTTGGAAAAAAAAAACAACAATTATAAAAACATTATCATCAATCAAAACGAGTATACAAAATCAGTTATCATTTTATAAAACCTGGGCTGCCAATAAAACCTATCCAGAGTGACTTTGGCCCGAGTCAACCTCTGGAACCCTCAGGGGCATTTTGGTCATAATCAAATAATATTAGTAAAAATACGATTTCCTTATTTTTCCCAAACAAGCCCGTTCCTCTGACGTTGGCCTGGATCCGGTACTGCGTGGTGGCCGCAGCACACCCAGTTTAGCTCCCCCATGCACACGCCGAATCGGTGCAAATATATGGCGTGTCGGGCCTGGAGCGACGAACCATGTGGATCCAAATCAAACCATGGTCCGCCAAATGAGTCCAACTACTAGCTAGTATAACCACCAACCCAAGCCATATGTACTCGCTGGACCGCGCCAGTCCACAAGTCCCCGTATGCTTATCAACAATTCAAAATCACATTCACAGGTAATTCATGCACCCAAAATCATTTAATAAAAACATTTGTAAATCATATAAATAAAACAGTATAAAACAGTTCCTCAACGGGTTCTCCGTTGAGGACAGCCCACTCACAGTTCAGGGGACTCGTACACCCCCAAAGTCAATCCACTGTGAGCATAGCCAATGTCTCGATCAGCGCCTCAGCCGCCTGATTGAGAAGCACATCCATCACAAGGAAACCATTAAAACCAGGATCATAATCAAAAATCATAAACCAAAGCAACAAACAAAAATAGCAAAACAGTCATATAAAATAGAATAAATCACAAAAAGAACATAACCCAGACCCCATGATCTCACTTAAAGGATCTTAATCTGTCTATATAACTCTATCAGAACTGTAGGACAAGTTTCATATTCGAAATACACTTTCGTAGGCTCAATTTATCAATTCTAGCCTTTAGGGGTAAAACTGTAATTTAGCCCACTAGGGGTAAAACGGTAATTTATACATACTAGGGCTATTATGGTGATCCGAAAACCTTATGTGTTCAATTAGCGTGTCTAGATAAGCAAATCATATTCTAGGGACAAAGTTGTAGGTTTACACACTCGAGGGTAAATATGGTCATTTGTACCTATCCTACGTACCACAACACACATACAAATTTATTGATGTGAACAACACAGTCAAATTCTCTTATTTCCATCCTTAAGGGTAATTTCGAAAATTTGATGAATAAGGGCATAATCATAATTTAGACCAGTCAAGGGTAACATGGTAATCTTACCCAAAAGGTTCCACTACTGCAGATTTCCAATCCCGAAGGTACGTTCTTGAAAGCTTAATTACATATACCGCACTCTTAGGGGTAAAATAGTAAATTTGCCCATCAAGGGTATTTCGGTAATTTTTACTCTTTCAAGATACGGTGACATTCCTTACATGTCATAGTTGTTGACCCTAGTCGATTGGACTCGAAATCGTAGCCCAACGGAGTAGATTAATGTATTTTTTCTATTTAAGGGCAAAATGGTCATTTCACTTCTAAGGGTAAAGTAGTCTTTCTACTGCTGATATATAATTTTAATACTTTATCTGCTTTATTGCACATTGTAAATATGACTGATTTCAAAATCGCGGCTTAATAAGATAATTTAGTACACTTTTACTAATTAAGGGTAATATGGTAATTTACCCACTCCAAGGTGAAACAGACATTTTATGATCATACGTAGATTACGGAGTAATACAAGAATTATTCGGATTTATTAACACTACCGATGTCATCGAATTCGTTTAATTCCTCTTCTAAGGGTAATTTTGTAATTTAATACCTTAAGGGTGATTTGGTAATTTTACCCATCCAAGGGTAATATAGTAATTTTTCTTATCTAATTATTGAATCCAATTTACTAATTTCTCAAATTAATTTCCTTACTTTTCTTTTCTCTTTTCTTTTATTTCTTTTACTTTTCTTTAAAATTGGGCTTAGCCCATTCTTTCTTTTTTTTTTTATAGAATTGGGCTTGGTTAGGCCCAGCTGCCTAGCCAAGCCAGCTGGGCCGCGCGCCTGGCCTGGCCTGGCCCAGCGTGCTTGGCCTGGCACGCTTGGGCCACGCCAGGCAGGCCCAAGGCCTGTTTTCCCTTTTTTTTTTCTCTTTTTCTTTGTTGTTTTGCCACCCACCGGAGGCTTGCCGGAATCTGGAAATTCCAGATTCCGGCAGCCCCTATTTTAACCATTTTGCATCCCTTTTTCACCAAATCTTCACTCCAAAACACCTCCAAACAACTCTAACTATAAACCCAATATTAATTAAACATCAAATAACATCAAAACAAGAATTTCTTACCATAATCCATACATAAAGTCTTGGTTCTCTTCTCTTTCTCATCCATCACAAAGCTCTAACTCACCCATACCAAATTTGAACCCTCAACACGTTTCAAAACAAATTAAATTAGTTTCTTGTTAAGTTGCAAAATCAAAGAATCAAGATTGCTCAAACCATGGAAAATTTCCCCTTACCTTTAAGTCTCCAATTTTCTTCTTTAATGGCCAAGAAATCCACCATTGAACCCAATACCATGAACAACTTGGTAAGAGGAAGGTTATACTTCAATTGCATGTTGGTTTCAAAGCCAAATTCTTCAACCATGGGGGGAAAAATATTTCGGGTGGAAGAGAAATTCGTTTGAAAATGAATGGATGGGTATATATATATATAGCTCATGGCTTAATTTCCTTTTTAATCCATGCACTTTACAATATGATTCAATTTAGTCCTTAAACTTTCATTCCTCCCAAAATTAGTCTTTGTCACCAACTTACAAGTATCACAGTAGTTCAATGTGCACTCTTTACATACAAATTTAACCATAAAAGAAGTTTTTACACCCACTTTACAATCCTCATAAACAAGGTAAAATGACAATTTTACTTCAAAATATATAGTGAAACGAGTGGGTATGAGATGCATACAAGTTTTTTTTTTCGCCAGAAGTTGCGTACAAGTTGGAATATACATATATCATTCCCCCATGCCCCCATCTAACAAGTAGTTTTAATTGTTTGAAAATGTCTAGTGGGTCCTTCACGATTGGGACGATCGATGCTTGAAGTTGTTGAAAAATTGTTACAATGCTGTACCGGAGTTTGGTAAAGTAATTGTAGTGGAATCAATTGTGAGTCTCCCTCGACAGACATTGTGAGTAAAAAGAGAGGACAGTGGAAGAGTACAAGGCAATGGCAACAAAAGTTGGATTCACTACTTCTAAACTTGTGTGCTGTGCTTATGGCTATTGGATAATAGAATTGCACAAGGGAATTAACTCGTTTTAATTTGGATCAGCGTTATTATCTCGAGATTTGTTGTTTAATGGTGTGAATTTATATATTTGTATTGGAGTTCATAGATACAAATAGGGCGGCCTGTGCTGCAGTCATCTTTTTATCATGGCTATATTTTTTATAGTTGTTTAAGTCGGTTAGTAAGAACATATTGCATTAACTATAAGTTAATCAGTTAGGAGAATATATCAAAACAAATAATTCGCATATATAAAGCAAAACACATGACCTCTCTTTCATTCTAAAAGTGCATTACCTAAATTCTACCCCATCTCTAGGTAATTCATCAAAATAAAGTTAATATTCTACTCCTCCATCTCTAGATAATTCATCAAAATAAAACTAATATTAATTGTTTGCTTAAAATGTATGTTGATTATCTACAAAAACATAGTACACTACGGTTATTTTTTAATCTTGATTGCAATTGTTAAATTAATGAACTCGGGTAGGTTGAAGAATTTGGCTTCTGCATGAGGAAGTCCTAATTTTTTGTAGTCAAGGAGCATGTATAGTAGTCGTAGAAAAATTGAATTAGTTGAGAGCATTTGCAGGAGCATATGTAATTTACACAATGCATCACAAAATGATTGCACTTAGCATTGGCTAACTGTACTTTTGGAAATGTAGAAAAATAAAAAAAATATTGTGAAATAAAAGAGAAATAAGGAAATGTTTAATTTAAATTTAAGTATCAAATAATATAATCAACAAATAAATCCAGATTTACCTCAAAATGTTGCGGTGAGAAGTGAAAGCTCCTCACTTTAGGTTATGCCACCCTAAGGCGCTGCTAAATTAATTGGAATGATCTTATCAACGTCCACTTGGAAATTTTAGGAAACAAAATGGAGTCCATGTGAAACCATTGAGAGAAATGTTAGGGAAGAAGAAACCCACCCAAATAGAAATGAAGACGAAAGGAAAGCAGAATTGAAATGTCAATAGTTTAACCATGAATCAGCCATTATTGCAAATACATTTATAACACCAATCCTTTGGAATTCCGGCAGAGGAGTTGAACCGGTAAATCTTAATATCCACACACAATTAATATGTAATTATAACACACTTAATCATAAATATAAAAATAGTAAATTACAAAAAAGGGCAGCAGGAAAAGTAAAGGAGGAAATTCATCGAGGGCCTTTTTAGTCACCCCAAAAGTGAGAAAAGACCAAAAAAAGCCAAAAGGAGGCACCATATTAATCCTCAATTTGGCCTTTAAGTAATTTCCATAGTCACTAAAAATAATATATATATATATATGGTTTATATATAATACACCGTCAGTGGAGTTTAGTAGACTGCACAAGTGGGTCTCGAAGGGTGACATATGTCCCCTAGAGACTAGATTGAAATATTTAAAATTTAATTAATTCAAAAAATGAACATGTGTCAACTCCATAACCCGCTTGTGGAGTCCAAAATTTACAGCGCCCGTGTATCAAATAATTACCCTATATATAATTTATATTATATATATATTTATACATTATTTTTAGTGACTATGGAAATTACTTGAAGGCCAAATTGAGGATTAATGTGGTGCCTCCTTTTGGCTTTTTTTGGTCTTTTCTCACTTTTCGGGTGACTAAAAAGGCCCTCGATGAATTTCCTCCCTTACTTTTTCTACTGTCCTTTTTTGTATTTATGATTAAGTGTGTTTTAATTACATAATAATTGTGTGTGGATATTAGGATTTACTCGTTCAACTCCTCTGCCGGAATTCCAAAGGATTGGTGCTATAAATGTATCTGCAATAATGGTTGATTCATGGGTAATCTATTGACATTCCAGTTCTGTTTTCCTTTTATCTTCATTTCTATTTGGGTGAGTTTCTTCTTCCCTAACATTTTTCTGAATTGGTTTCACATGGACTCCGTTATGTTTCCTAAAATTTCCAGGTGGACGTTGATAAGATCCTTTCATTTAATTTAGCAGTACCTTAGGATGACATAACCTAAAGTGGGGAGCTTTCACTTCTCTCCACAACATTTTGAGGTAAATCTGGATTTATTTGTTGATTATATTATTTGATACTTAAATTTAACATTTCCTTATTCCTCTTTTATTTTACATTTTTTTATTTATCATTCGACTGCATGCTCCTTGACTACAAAAAATTAGGCCTTCCTTATGCAGAAGCCAAATTCTTCCACCTACCCGAGTTCATTAATTTAACAATTGCAATCAAGATTAGAAAATGACCGCAACGTTGCGATCAAGATTACGTTGCAATCAAGATTAAAAATGAAAAATCAGCTGTTGGATTTAATACACTTATTGAATTGATCATGGACGTAAAATTTCAAGTTGATCTGATATCTTTATCATATCGATCGGGACTCCAACATTTTTCAATATTATCAATATATATTTAACGGTGGAAAATATTATGTATCAAACATATAGTTAAATATCTTCAATTAACTTGAAATTTGACGTACATGATCTATGTGATAAAAATTTAAGATCTAACGGTCGTATTGATTCAATTTAAATTCTACAAAAAGATATAAAATAGCAAAAAAAGGGTGTAACTTACACCCGATGTAAGTTGTATTCCCTTCTATTACCCAATAAGATGTTTTTCGTCTTTTTTTTCTTTTTTTTGTGTTAAAGGCTACTCAATAAGAGTTAGTCATCCCCATACTTTTATCTTGTTTTGCATTTATCATAATATTTTAGAATAATTATTTTTTTTGGTTTAATAGATTTGGCCCTGAACTCGTAAAAAAAAAGGACAAATTAACTATTGAACTTCCAAAATAGCAATTGCGTGTCTCAATTTGTAAAAAAAAAAAGACTAATTAGTTATTTTGGATGGAAATTAATTGGTACGATTCCGTCAACACAATTGGATGGAAATTGGATGAAATTTAATGGAACTGTACCAATTTTTGCCAAAAATGGCTAATTCATACAATTGTTGAAGAAATTGTACCACTTTCCGTCCAAATGGCTAATCTATCCCTTGTTTACAAGTTCATGTGAAAGTTTAAGAACTAATTTGTCCCTTTTTTACAAATAAAGAACCAAAATGTATAATAAGCCATTATTTTTTAAAATGTCCATGTGATTCATATGTTATCCAATGTACCTCAGATTTTTATAATGCCAACGGTTTCCTCGTCCATAAAAAATAACAACTTGTAAGTTTTTTTATTTTTACTTTTGGTGAAAACTTGTAAGTTTTTATACATATATATACTAAATATTATTTGAAAGACACAAGAAATTTACCAAAGGCCCCTTTTGAGAATCGATGAGGAGGTTCCATTTGAAATTTTTTTTGTCCTTTTTTGTCTTTTCTCACTTGCCAAATTACTAAGAAGACCCTAGGTTAGTTTCTTACCCTTGAGCCCTTTTTTGTAATTATCCTTTCCTTTCACATAAATGTTATAATAAATTTTACCCCCCCCCCCTTAATTATCTAGAATTGTAACCTCTTTCAGGCCTTTCATGTCCATATGAAGAAGAGAGTAAACTTAGTTTTCTGTTTAAGTGTTACACACTTTAGAAGAGGAAACAAAATTGAAGTTATTGCACCTGTCCATGTACAAACTAATATTTACTATTTATTGTCAACTTTAGGACATATGCTCAATGTTAATAGTATAGCCTTTTAAAGATGCAACACATTTACAATCATAGTTTTTACGAAATTTTCTACGTATCAAACAATTTAATTTGAATAGAAAATTGTTCATAGAAGCAGATTTCTGAACGCCCGACGCGCCAGCCCTTTTATGTAATTCCAAGAGCTTTTAACCAGCTGAATGTGAAAGCATTTATTAACCATAAAATCATGTATTATTTATTTACTAAGAAGACCCTTAATTAGTTTCTCACCATTCATTTTGGTCTTTTACCACTTTTTTGGAAGACCCATTTACCCACCTTGTGCCCTCTTTTTGTTCTTCCTGATTTGATTATTTCTGTAATTTTCTGTGTAAAACCCATTAAAGTCTTCAGACTAATTGGTTTTGTTTTAATTTAATGATTTTCTTTTAAAAGATAAAAACGTCTCTCATCTTTCTCAAACTATAATGATAGAAAGAATTTAATTAGATTTATGAGAAAGAGGATATTTTAAGTAGCAAAGGTTAATGTCCGAGAATAAGAAATGGATTACAAGCTACGATTTTATCAACAAAAAATGAATTTTACAACTATAAAACTCAACCACCATTAACAAGTTATATATATAGATATTTGAGATCCATTTAATTGGAAAACTACTTCACAAGTACACAAAATACTAATAAAATTACAAGTTTTTGAAATGAAATCCTTTCCGCATTCAAACAATAATAAAAAAAAATCTATAACAAAGAATGTCCGACGCGCTAGCGCGGACCGATCAACTTGTATCATATTATATATATATATATATATATATATACTGCCATCTCTCTCCTCAATAACATCTTAGTAAAAATTAATTAACACACACAATGCCTCTCATCCTTACCATGATCAAATTAATTTTTTTTTTGGTCAGAAAAAGGAACATCATTCATTAAATATTAGAACGAAAAACAGTATGTCCTGCTACATCAAGCAGCAAATGATCTAAAACAAAAACAAGAGGTTGCTCAAAATAGATAAAAGCCTCAGAAAGTTCATTACAAAGCATATTGCTAGCAAATTTTGCCTAAGGCATCAGCACAACGGTTTCCTTCTCTATAGGTATGCTAGACTTGGATTTCTTCAAATTGCTCGATTAATGTCATGCATTCAATGATCAATGGAGCATGCCAAATGTTAGAAATACAAGTAGAATTGACAGCAATGATAACAACAGAAGCATCAAGTTCTACAACCAGCTTCTTTATGTTGAGGGAAAGTGCCAAATTTAAGCCATCTTTAAGTGCCCAGCATTCAGCAACAAAGTTTGTGGCCAGTCCTAGATGTCTAACAGATCCACCTAACCAATTCCCTGCTTCATCTCTTAGCAAGGATCCAGCTCCAGCCTTACCTGGATTCCCAAACGAGGATCCATCAGTATTTAGTTTCGACCACCCTTGATCAGGGGCAGTCCATTTGACAGGGACAAAGGTAGGGGAAAAACTCTTGACAGTTTTTGTTAGAGCATAGAATTCAACAGCTTTGGTTTTAGCTCTATGAAAAATCTGGTTTGGTGTGGGATGACTATTGCTAGCCCTGAAGTTCTTCTCATTCCTTAAAAGCCAGATTTCCCATAACAAGTGAATGCCAAGGAGCCAATTTGGTAAGGAGTGGAAAGGGGAACAAGCTTTATCAGACACAAGATTCTTTAACCAAACAGGGAATGACAGAGAGTCAGGAGGTTGAATACCAATCTGGTTCCAAATAGATTGCGCAACATTGCAATTCATAAACAAGTGATTAAGATTTTCCACAGCCGAGTTGCAGAGAGGACAAACAGGATCAATGTTAAAGTTTCTATGAAGAAGAAGTCTTTGGTGGGGAGGATTTCCCGAAAGCATTGCCAAATGAAGAAGTTGAGTTTTGGGAGACAATCAAGTTTCCAAATCCAAGAATGGGTATCAACAGAAGGGATAAAACCTCTGATATGGTAATAGGCAGATTTCATAGTGAATTTACCATTACTAGAGGCATTCCAAAAAAACAAGTCAGGATCAGAACAAAGCAGCTGAATTGGAGTGGCAAACAAAAAATCAGGGCAGGAAATTGGCAAATGAAAGGAGATTGAGTTTGGATTCTCGAAGAACTGTTTCCCTGTAAGATAATCTCTCCAAAATTAAAAGGTCCTTCCAAAACAGATCTAAGAGGACCTAAAGGAGTCCAGCTATCATACCAAAAGGAAGTGTTGTTACCACTAATGATGGCTTTACTAGTGGCTTGTTCGACAAAATGATTAACTTTGATCATTGCTCTCCAAGTGGGTGAAGCATTAACCCTTTTATTATTTAGATCAGTGCCATAACAAGCATAAAGAGTTTTTGCCCAAAGGGTGTTAGGTTTCGTTTTGAAGTTCCAAACTAGCCTACTTAAATAAGCATTGTTAAGGGCTTTTGCATCAGTTAGACCAAGACCACCTAGACTTTTTGGCTTGGTGACTTCTTGCCAGTTGAGAAGGTGGACTCTCTTGACATTTTATGTGCCTCCCCAGACAAAGTTTCTACAGATTCTGTCCACCTCATTTAAAATATAAATAGGTAAGACACGACATTGCATAGAAAAGGCGGGGATTGTCTCAAGGACAGACTTTGTAAGGGTAATTCTACCTGCGGCAGAAAGTAACCTAGATTTCCAACCAGAAAGTTTCCTTCTCATTTTCTCAATGATGAACAAGTAGTCTTCCTTTTTAATCCGACTGACATGCAGAGGATAACCTAGGTATCTACCACGATCAGAGGTTTCCTGAAATGTCAAGAATTTGGAGTAAGGTGTCCTTGTGACTATAGTTTGTATTTTGGGAAAAATAAACTCTAGACTTTGCCAGATTAACTCTTTGACCAGATTCAGCACAAAAGGATTCAAGAGTATTCCTCATGGAATTTGCAGTCTTAATATCGGCTTTCCCAAAAAGGATCAAATTAATAGTAATACAACAAAAAAATTTACTATTCCTACGCAGAGTATGTAACCACTTTTTGAATCAAGGTGTCTTTGCATGCCCGACAAAGGCGTCACATTTATCTTTTTTGGTTGAAAAGGCATCGCATAATATTAGATAGAAAAATAAAAGGGTATTAATTATATTAGGATGATCCTAAAATGTAAGGTTTTTAGGATTCCATTAGATTGATGACACATAATCCTTTCTTAATCTCATTCAATGACTACAAAGTTTTATTCTACACCATCTCTCACCATATCCACTCTTTAATCTTATCTCTATTCTTTTTTTTTTCTACAAATCTCTATTCTTTATCAAACTTAATAATATTAGACAAACTTGATAAATTATTATCTCAAAAAAAATTACTTGATAAAATATTATAAATTACCTTTCTTTCAAATTTTTGTTTTCATCTTTTAAAAATGGAATTACGAAAGAAAAAAAAAGTCCCCGACCACAAAAATGGAATACAATTTAAAAAACAAAATCAATAGAAAGAAAAACTTTTCAGTTTTCACGGTACAACTACATGTACAGTGAATTAAGAATTTTTTATGTCATATCAAGAATTTATTTTTAAGAAGGAAAGTTTTTTTTTGTTGTTTTTTTTTTCAATTTAGAGACATGAAAATAAGGAAAATCAATTTCTACAATTAAGGGATTGGATTTGGTGAGGTAGTGTGTAAAGTTAATGTTAAATTTGACTAAAAATAGATTATGTGGCATCATTTGAATGAAATCCTAAAAAATGGTATTTTTAGGATCATCCTAATAGAATTTAAACTCAAAATAAAATTAACGTTTATATAGTAACCAACGAAAAAAACTTAAGGGGGCGTTTGGTTGGGGGTGATCTTTGATTATCTGTGGTGATCTTGGCAGGTGATCTTGGATTACCCCATTTGGTTACACTTTTTGGTTTGGTGTGGTAATCCGGATTACCCCCTGATCACCCCTCTAAGGGTGATCTGGATTACCACCATAAACCCATGTAATCTTTGATCACCGGTGATTTTACATCACTGGTGATCTTAGATCACTAGTGATCTGGGGGTAATCCTAACCAAACTCCCCCTAAGATTAACGTTTATCTTTAGTCCAATAAGGAATATGTACAATATATATAAGGAAAAATAAAAGAGTTCATCCATGCCACATATGGATTTATATAGTAACCAACAAAAAAAAAAACTTAAGATTGCACCTATATATCATCATCATATCATATATTGTTGATCATACACCAATTAATGGAAAAAAGAAAAAAAAATCCCGGGAGCGTATAGAAATTATTAGGAAGATCCAAAGATTTTAAGTTTTAACATTTCACACTTCAAAGAGATATTCAACAATATCCTAATAATAATGTGGGTAAAATTAATTTTTGATTTGATCTATCATATGTAATTTTGGTTCCAATTTTTTTTTTAATTCTTGCTAATGCTATTGCATTATTTACTGAATCTCGTGTCCCGACGTTTTCTATGAAAGGGGAGAAGCCAAAAACCAATAATTGCGAATAAATGTATATCGCTATCATGATTTCAATCCGCAAAATACCAAGCACATGGGAGCCCAAATTTTCGTGCATGTGGTTTCCCTGCAGTTTCTTGGATTCTCTTCACAAATGGTATATGGCGTTTATGAACATATTGCTTATGAATCTATGATTGTGTTCATGGACAAAGAAAAAGGCTTTTAAACGACATATCCCCCTGAAATCATTATATCTCGACAGGCAGTACTGTACTTGGAAAATATATACCACTATTTTGAGCTTTTTTTTTTTTTAAAAAAAAGGAATTGATGCATGTAAAATGTAAATCTCTGCTAAAATGGGTTACATGCATTCTAAATTTCTTTTGATATACACATTAAGATTTCAATGGTTCATTTCTTAATTATCAGAGAGAATATATGGGTGTTATGTTAAATAAATGCAGAAAGCTGCAGGTGCAATGGGATTTAAAAAATGGAGAAAATTAAAGAAGCATGTAGATTGGAGCTAGATGCATACAACTCGTACGTGGACGTATAAATGTCACCATCTAAAATAAGCAAATTGCAGTGATGAAAGAACATGACTGGAAACCAGGCACCGGGACATATATCTCTTTCAAATTAAATATATTTTCGTGAGAGAATTATAGCATATTTCCTGAAATTTTATTAATTAGCAGCCAATTATTATGGTGATGGCTATCTCTCTGCATGTTTCTGATTCACGAGCCAATGTATATATCATGATTGAGATGGTTATTTTCCATTGGGAAAAAAAAAACTAAAAACTAAAAACAAAAAACCAGTAAAGAGATTATTAACAGAATTTTTAGGTATATAGCAGAAGGAATAACAAAAATGAAACAAAAGGAATCAACCCATTTTGATAATTAATATAGGGAAATTCTTCGTGGGTGCTTTTTGTGCAGCAGTTCATAATTGATACTGGTCTTAGTAACCAAACCAGAACAAGTCAGTTCAGTTTCATGTTCTTTGCTGCCACTTTGACAGAAACCAGGTGCAGGAACATAAACTATAGAAAAATTTGATTATGATTAACCATTAATTATATGAATGTCCTGTTTGTATAATTCCCACCATCAACATCGCCATCGCCGACACCCCCACCTGTTTCTGAGGTAGAGTACTGGAAATGACTGCAGGCAGAAGGCAGCAGGAAGTTTCTTTTCAAGAAAAAATGTGACTCCTATTTTGCTATCATGTGTGTGATACAATTATCCTTCTACTGCTATAAGCACGTTTGGGTTTGTCTGTTTCCGAAGGCATGTTGATGAAAATGATTTGTTTAGCACGTTGTTAGGAATTTCAACATCAAAATTATGAATCAATAACAAAATTGATAAATGTATATATGATGATAGGGATAAATGATTATCATCAAAATCCAACTTTCGTTTTTAACTAGGCAAACAGTCTAAAAAAAACAGTTTCACTTCAATATTAGAATCTTTCTATGTTTCTACAAATTTAGTTACAGCTTTGGACCAACTTGAGTGTATTATAATGTAATTGATTCTATATCTGGATCAAAAATTTATCAGTCTAGTAAGTTCCTTTCAGCATGGAAAATGCAAGGTGAGAAATATAGTATATCTTGAATTTAGAATCGAGAAACATGTTTTCAAGTCCTTTTTGGCAGCACTCACTGTATGATGAAAAGTATGGAATATTGGGTGCAAGTTTCTGTCGGCATAAAAATTACAAAACGACATGCATATGTTTTCAGCTATACAGCAACTCCCTTTTTTCAAGCTAGCTATCTATTAGTACCCTTTGCTATTGATTCCAGGGGGAAAAATGTCTGTTTAAGAATTCAAAACTGTTGCCAGCAAAAATGGCTAAAGTAAAAAGACTAAAGAGTAAAGACTATTTCACATGGTGACCTAGTCCTGTTAAACTGAAAGACCGTTCTGAAATTCACAGTGTTAGGCCCTTGATATGGTGCTAGAGGGGGGGTGAATAGCACTTTTAAACAATTTATGGCAACCTCAAGCACTTTTGCAAAGTTGGGTAAAAAGGGTAGATGAAATAGATGAAGTTTGAAGGTAGAAAGATGAGAAATTGTAATACAAAGTAAAAGGAAGGTTTAGAGAAGATGAATACTCACAATTTATAGAGGTTCGGTGATCCCACACCTACATCCTCTATCTTGATCTCCCCAATCAAGGATTTTCACAAACACTTCACTAAACCGGTGAAATTCTAGCTTCCACCAAGCCTTTTACAAAGTGAGCTCTCCCCAAGCTCTAATCTTCAAAACAAGTTGATCCTAACTTGTTTCTACCCAAGAAAAGATGAATAAAGAAGTACAATGATCTCCCAAAGATCTCAAGTACAAATTTTAGCTCAATACAAATTTTCTCTCAAAACTAGTAAGAATGAAGAACAACGAGAAAAAATGACTTCTTGGCTTCAATAATGATAAACAATGAATAATCTCACTCTTGGATCGCTTCAAAAGGCTTTAATGATGTGTATATATACCCTCTCACAAGTTTCTAGCCGTTGGAGCTCTTTTCTAGCTGTTATAGCACTTTTTTCACTTTTTCAAACTAGCTGTTTTTTTGTCCTGTAGTGAGACTAACACTGTCAGGAAAGTTTTAACACCAGGTTTAGTCGACTAAAGTGTACTGCATGACAAGTTACTATTCATACAGATTGGGCACATCAGGATTGACACTTTTAACGCCAGCTCCAGTCGACTAAAACCGTCCAGACTCCAAATTTCTAATATTTACCTTTCTTTGCATGTTTCTTCAAGGTAACCCTTATGTAAGCTTCTCCAAACGTCATATTAATCTTCAATATTGTTTAAGGCTTTCTCCAAATTCGATTTTTGCGCTCCAAATAAATTCAAAGTGATTTTCTTTAAAGCCTAAACACTTAATTAGACTTAATTAAATATCAAGGAGGAATGTTTTGTGATCATCAAAAATTACATGGAGTCAACACACAGTAATTTAATTTGCATGTCTCTATAACCATAGTTATATAGCTCAAAAAACAACCATGCATGGCGTTAGGGTGACGGTGATAAGTCATGACATACGGTAGATTTCCTTAATCCGTGCAGCAGAAACCGGTAGCGGCTACCGGCCTAATTACGGTTACACTGCACACCTAACTATAGTTAATGAATCCAACGACACCAAAAGTAGTACCGGTAGTCCGGTACTACATTACAATGTGTTTTGATTAATTCAGAAAATGACCCTAACTTACTTAAATAAATATATTAAAACGGACATTCAATATGAACGGATGAAGTATATCAGTATATTATATTCTCGTATTTTCAATTCGAAAGATCTCGAGTGCATATTATTTAGCTAATAATCACAAATGCAAATTTCCAATTGTGTGATTGACAGGGAACACATGCATGAAGAAGATATATCATGCATGATGACAGATGAAAAATGTAGCATATATATATATGGAGTGAGGCAACTGCCCACATTGAATGAAAATCACATCAATGATAATCATATGCAATATTTATGCATTATTATTATTTAGGGGAATTACAAGCACAAATATAGTGCGAGTATTGTATATATATAATTTAGCAGAAATGTGAAGAGAATTTCCGACTCCCTGTTGCCATCATTTCTAAGTGGAAAACAATAAAACATTGCAGAGCTGATGACAAATCATGGAGTCGTGGACCAATTTGTACAATTTTTTTGGCCTTAATTCATCAATTTGGAAGAGATCAAAAATGGGTTCGCACGATTAAATTGTGGGGTGATTCCATCCCTATCTCCTTCCTCTCTCTGCTGCAATATTAATTCTGCAGATTTATCTGATATATATATATTAAATTTTGAACTGCTGCAAAAACAATTTTCAGACAATATTGTTCCATGAAAAGGGAGCTCGGAAATTGCAGAGCATACACATGATCTACAGTCATCTTATAATATGGTCCTGTTATAAGTAGATAAAAGATTTTAATTCCTCAACATGAATTTTTCTGCTGGAGATTAATTATGACATTATTTTCATGAATTCATGATTTTGAGCCCTGAATTGATGCAACACTGAGGATATATTTTGCCGGTTGATTTTTTTGCTATGGCAATCCATTTTTCAGGCAATTTTGGGGACGTAAACATGAGAAATTTGAAGGAAAAGTTTTGGAAGCCAATATTTTTATGGAAAAAAATTTTCTGTAGTTGTTGCTGTGTTGCATTGCATGGTAACATTAAATTTGCAAAGGGGGACACGTGCGTGGAGCCGACTTTCGCACGTGAATGGGGGCAGATGAGATAATTAGATCTTTTGTTTTTTTAATTAAGGATGGAAATTAAAGTGGGGTTAATTGTTGTTACCAAGCGTGTGAACGGAGGGTGGGATTCACGTGACCTTAACTCCAAAAGACGACAGATGTTTTAAAAGATAAAAATCAATAAATAAATAAAAAGGTTGGGCTGTCCACATTCAATCTGGTTTGCTTTCTAGTTGAATAAACAAATTAAATCAAAATTAAAATCCAAAAAAAAAAAAAAAAAAGAAGAAGAAGAAATTGGCGGGTAATGTTTTTCCTTTAATTGTGTTATAATATTTCTTCTCGATTGAGTGTTAAGTCATGACTCATGAGTGGCAAATGAAACTAAAGGAGAAAGAGAACATTTTCTCACTTTTTATGATTTTTTTAAAAATAATTTCACTATTTTTATTTAAATTAAGCTTTTTGCGTGGAGAGATAACATTATTGTTGGTTAAATGAAATCATAGACTAATAATTTATGTAAATTGCTGAGAAGAAACCTTAATTGTTTGGAATAGTATTCTAATTAATATATTAAGGATGGTGACAAAAAGAAGGTTAACCATGCAGAGAAGAAACTGCCTAGACTTGATACTATATAGCTATATATATTTATAATAATTTCTTTTTTTTTTTTGGGAAAGTCAAATAGCATTTACCTTGTATATATTATTGCAACAATATCTTCGGGAAATCTATATATATACAAATATAAATAATTGGCGATGTTCCCATCTCATAGATTTCATCTTGATCATCTTAGATTATAAATCGATTTGATATCGATATTTTTATTTTCATTTTTTTTTGAAATTAGGTCCTTGTTCTCCCTAAAGAACGCATTTAGAACACGTTGCCTCCTAACCTACATTCGCAACAATTGATTTTTGACCTTCCAAATTTAAGATAGTTAGCCCCTTGAAACTTTCAAATAAGACAACTTTGGATTAATTGCCTTAAATTTGAAAACTTCAGGTGGCAATTTATAATTATGAAAAGAATTTAGGGGTAAAGTGTACTGATTAGCCTTGGAGTTTAAGGGGCAAAAATTATTACAAAGATGTTCTATATAATCTTCTATATATACTTTTCATGTATTCCAAACACACAGCAATTTTAAGATATTATTATATATATTTCAAATCCATAGCGAAGAGAATTAAGCATGGCTTTGATACAAGGCGATCAAAATAATATGTCAAATATTGAAGAAGAAGAAGAATGCTACTTTCAGGCAATACATTTAGCAATGTCTAGAGTTATTCCTATGGTGTTGAAAGCTGCGGTGGATCTTGATTTGTTAGAGATCATTGCCAAAGCTACCCCTGAAGGCCGGAAACTCTCTCCAATTGAGATTGCCGCTCACCTTCCCACCATGAATCCCGATGCTCCATCGATTATTGACCGCATTCTTCGTGTTCTCGCTAGTCACTCTGTCCTAAAATGTGATGTTGCCACTGACGAAGATGGACGTGCTCAAAGATTATATAGTTTAGCACCAATTGGAAGATATTTCCTCCACGATGATAATGGAATTTCCCTCATTCCATCGCTGGCCAATTGGACGGGCAAAACTTTACTTGAACCCTGGTATCTATTTTACTCCCTCTCTTTTATTTTTATTTTTTTCAAGTATCTCTTCTAGTCACTACAAACAAGGTTTAATAGAAATTTTTGGCCCTTGACAATGTAAGAAAGACAAATTAGCCCTTAAACATTTAAAATTGTCAATTACACACCTGAACTTGTTAAAAATATACAAATTTACCTTTTTAGATGAAAATTGGTTAAATTTTGTTAACAATTTTACAGAAATTAGCCCTTTTAGGATAGAGATTGATACGTTTTCCATAAATTTCATCTAATTTTCATACAATTGTTTGAAGTAATTTAACTAATTACTATCCAAAGGGTTAATTTGTTCATTTTTTACAAGTTTTGACATACATTGGTAATTTGGGAAATTCAAGAGCTAATTTTTTTGTGCAAAAAAAAATCCATTTCTTATAAGTTCAAGGGCTAAAATGTTTATTAAACCCTTACAAAAATCCATTCACCAAAGGAGACTTATAATTACAAGATTTCGTCGGTAAAAATGGGATATATCAACGGATTATAAATGTTATTAGTATTTAGTATAGTTTACACATATACCAACGGTAAATTCCTTAAAATTTAGTATGATCGATTTATTCTATTTAGATACTACATAATCACCCGTAAATATAAATATATGGAATAATATCAACGCTTAGCATTTCAAGCGTTGCTACTGGAAAAAATGTAAATAAAAGACAGATAATTTTTTTTTAAAGGCAAAGACAGATAATTTTATCTTTATAAAATATATTATTTCATATTTTGAAATTAAATTAATTCTTTCATTTCAGCAAATAAAAAAAAAGTAATTCTTTCATAAATTATAGTATTATAAATACTCAGGTACACTTTACCAACGGTAATTACAATAATCGCGGTATTACATCATAATGCTTATAGTAGTGATTACATTTTGTTGTATATGTATTTAGGTATTACTTGAAAGAAGCAACATTGGAAGGCGATATACCATTCGTCAAGGCATATGGGATGCATCTTTTTGAGCTTAATGCCAAAAATATTGGTGAAATAAATGCCCAATTCAACAATGCAATGAGCAATCGCACTGCCATAGTCATGACCAAAATTCTGGGAAAATATAAGGGGTTTGAAGGTATAAGTCAGGTTGTAGATGTGGGAGGTGGATTGGGCACAACTCTTAAGCTCATAGTTTCCAAGTATCCGCAAATTAAAGGAATTAACTTTGATTTGCCCCATGTTATTAAAGATGCACCCCATTTCCCAGGTAATCAATACAAGATATAAATACTAAATCTTCCATCTTACTAATTATATTAGATTAGTTTGATGTTTTTTTTTTTGGTCTTTGGAACATAAAATTTCTATGTAATTAAATATGCAATGTTTTACAAATTGTTTAGGTATTGATCATGTTGGAGGAGATATGTTCATCGATGTGCCTCAAGGAGATGTTATTTTCATGAAGGTAATTATTGTAGTATTATATACACACAAGTTGATTTTGCTTAATTGAAGAGCTCAATATTTAGTCTTTACATCCATTCAACTCAAATTATTTAGGTAATTAAGAGTTTTAATTTAAAAATTTCCAGTGGGTACTTCACGATTGGGATGATGATCGATGCTTGAAGTTGTTGAAAAATTGCTACAATGCTCTACCAGAGTTCGGCAAAGTTGTTGTGGTGGAAACAATTTTGCCCGAATCTCCTTCGACGGATATTGTGACTAAGAATAACATGATGATTGATATGAGTATGTTTAACATACTCCCTGGTGCAAAAGAGAGGACGAAGGAACAGTACAAGGCAATGGCAACAAAAGTTGGATTCACTACTTTTAAACTTGTTTGTTGTGCATATGGCTATTGGGTGATGGAATTGCACAAGGGAATTAACTCGTCTCAATTCGGATCGGTATCATCATCTTGAGAAATTCGTTGTTTAATGTTATGAATTTATATTTATTATTTTAGAGTTTATATTATACGATAAGGATAATAATCATCCCGATATTAACTTGTATTTAATTTGGATGAGTGTGATCTCCATATTGTAGCATTAATTTCCCACAATTGATGTTATAGCATTGTTAGAATTGTTATTTGAAATTGAAAAAGTGAAATTTTTTTATACCCCATTCGATATTCAGAGTTTTGCTCTAACTAATCTGGATTCGACCCAAATCACGCACCTGAAATTTCACAAATATGCATAGGCCTTCTATCTTCTATATTATGTTTCAACGTTTACATAATTAATTGCCTAATCTATCCTTCCCCTCACATATAGCTTATGGTTGTTTGCCCAATTTATATGCGTACGAGTCTTAATTAAAAGTAAACTTGACAGTCTTCTTAAACTTGTTGGCACTCGCACTAACCATGCCGGACTCCATATGTTTGGTATGTTGAAAGTCATCGACTATCTACCTAGATTTAAATTGTTCAATTTAGTACTAAAAGTTTAAAGAAACACTCAATTTAGTACCATATCTTATCCAATCGATACAATTTTGTACGTACCTTTTTTTACTAGTTGTTCCTCATATATGCTTTTCTCAATATTAATCTTCACTTCCATGTGCGTTGCATGTGTTCCATCGTATTTAAATTAAATGAAAATTAAAATAATAATTGAAATTAATTATAAGTAGAGTTGTCAAAATCTGATCCGAACCCGATAACCCGCCCAGCTCGATTTGACCAGGAAAAGTAAATGACCGAAATTCGTTCTATCCAAACCCGACCAGTCCGTAACCCGAATGATCTAAGAATATTATAAACTAAAATTATGTTTTCAATAAAATACACATTATTATAATTTTAACAATTCTAAATTATCATTTATTCAATGAGATTTATATTATTGTTATAAATTTACCTATTATGATTAAATTTGCTAAACTTCATTATATGAACAATAATTATATGTATAAATACTAAATCAGTTATTTGAATAATTTATGATAAATTAATAATTAGTAATTTATTTTTTATATAATGAATAAACAATAATAATTAATTAGTAATTTCTTGAAAATTTTCTCTATTAGGTTATACTATCATTGATAAGGTTGTGATTCTATTTTCATTTTTATATATGGATACTTATATTATTAGTTAATTTATAATTTTAATTGATGTAATGAAAGAACATAAAGTTAGATATTATATAACCAATATTTATTTGAACACATACCCCACTTCATAATTAATTATTTATTTAATATTCAAAAGTAATATATAAAGGGACACATGTCACTTCTTTAACCCCGTATATGCAGGTTGCTAAACTTCACGGTAGTTGATTGTAAAATAAATCGAATAATAAATATATTAAATAAATTTAAGAATTAAACATTAAAATATTCATGGCTCACCCAATTGATCCAAGTCCTAGATCCGAAAACCCCAAAACTCGAATGAAACAGAACCCAAGTGACTCGAGGCCAAAACCCGAACCCGCCAGACCCGAAACCCGAATGACCTGAACCCAGATGAGCAAAAACCCGAATTACCTTGACCCAGATGACTCGAACCTGAATCTCGCCCAACCCGCCCGATTGACTCCTCTAACTTTATAAGTCAAAGGAAATAATTGCATGTTACTCTTTTTCTTTCTACCAATACACACTCCAAAAATAGAAAAAGATAAATCATAATGAGTAAATTTTAAACTTGATAATAATACTTTTATTAGTTTATATTATAATTGAAATGGGTCTAGAACTACCAAAAAGTCTCCAATTTTTTAAAATTAAAATGGAAAAAATAAAATTTTTATAAAAATATTGAATTTAATTAAATAAAAATATAGTTTTTAGTAGAATAAAAAAGTTTATTTCTAAAAAAACGTAAAATTTAAAGAATGTCATTTAAGAAATATATTTAAAAGATTCTAATATATCTAAGTTTTTCTAATTAATTAGTAAAATGGTAAAAATAAAATAGTTTTAAGGATATTAGATTTAATTAAATGAAAATAGAGTTTTTAGTTGAGTAAAACTGTAAAAGTATTTAAAAATTTGTAATATACCTAAGTTTTTTTAAATAAAATAGTAAAATGGTAAAAATAAAATAGTTATAAGGATATTAGATTTAATTAAATAAAAATAGAGTTTTTAGTTGAGTAAAACTATAAAAGTTTAAACAATGGCATTTTAGAAATATATTCGAAAAATAAGGGTAT
>AWUE01019994.1:0-51762 GCA_001974825.2 Corchorus olitorius | reverse complement strand
GGATTCAATAATTAGATAAGAAAAATTACTATATTACCCTTGGATGGGTAAAATTACCAAATCACCCTTAAGGTATTAAATTACAAAATTACCCTTAGAAGAGGAATTAAACGAATTCGTTGACATCGGTAGTGTTAATAAATCTGAATAATTCTTGTATTACTCCGTAATCTACGTATGATCATAAAATGTCTGTTTCACCTTGGAGTGGGTAAATTACCATATTACCCTTAATTAGTAAAAGTGTACTAAATTATCTTATTAAGCCGCGATTTTGAAATCAGTCATATTTACAATGTGCAATAAAGCAGATAAAGTATTAAATTATATATCAGCAGTAGAAAGACTACTTTACCCTTAGAAGTGAAATGACCATTTTGCCCTTAAGTAGAAAAAATACATTAATCTACTCCGTTGGGCTATGATTTCGAGTCCAATCGACTAGGGTCAACAACTATGACATGTAAGGAATTTCACCGTATCTTGAAAGAGTAAAAATTACCGAAATACCCTTGATGGGCAAATTTACTATTTTACCCCTAAGAGTGCGGTATATGTAATTAAGCTTTCAAGAACGTACCTTCGGGATTGGAAATCTGCAGTAGTGGAACCTTTTGGGTAAGATTACCATGTTACCCTTGACTGGTCTAAATTACGATTATGCCCTTATTCATCAAATTTACGAAATTACCCTTAAGGATGGAAATAGGAGAATTTGACTGTGTTGTTCACATCAATAAATTTGTATGTGTGTTGTGGTACCTAGGATAGGTACAAATGATCATATTTACCCTCGAGTGTGTAAAGCTACAACTTTGTCCCTAGAATAGGATTTGCTTATCTAGGCACGCTTAATTGAACACATAAGGTTTCCGGATCACCGTAATAGCCATAGTATGTATAAATTACGCAGTACCGGACCCATGCCAACGTCAGAGGAATGGGCTTGTTTGGGAAAAATAAGGAAATCGTATTTTTACTAGTATTATTTGATTATGACCAAAATGCCCCTGACGGTTCCAGAGGTTGACTCTGGCCAAAGTCACTCTGGATAGGTTTTATTGGCATCCCAGGTTTTATAAAATGATAACTGATTTTGTATACTCGTTTTGATTGATGATAATGTTTTTATAATTGTTGTATTTTTTTCCAAATTGTTTTGGTTATGAGTTCACCCCACCCTCTCGTGTTCTCTTTTGAGGGTGGCTCACTCACTGGTACATTCGTGTACTCACCCCTCGAATTCTTGTTGACTTTTCAGGGTAGCTAGGATCAGCATTTTCCTTGACGATCGAGTCGGTGGCGTAGGCAGCCTCCAATTAGAGGTACTTCTCACTACGTGATGGGTCCCACTGGCAGTTGTCTTTGTTTTTGCTATCTCTTGTTCCTCGTTTTTGTTTTACTTCGATTTTTGGTTTTCTCTATTGACTTATGGTTTCGGTTTTTTTTTTAAAAAAATATTGCAGCGTTTTTACTACCGTATTTGTTTTTAATGTTTCCGCTTTTACTCTGATTTGCAAACCTCAGTATTTCAGATTCATACTCAGTTCATGTTTTCAGTATTTCTATCTGGTATTGACGCTTCGTGGAGCCTTGGTGCACGTGACCGGCCGGCACGTGTTTCGAGGTAACACGGCGGTTGTCCGTGCTCGACTTCCAGGTCGGGGCGTGACAAAAACTACCAAAAAGTCTCCAATTTTTTAAAATTAAAATGGAAAAAATAAACTTTTTATAAAAATATTGAATTTAATTAAATAAAAATATAGTTTTTAAGAATGTCATTTAAGAAATATATTTAAAAGATTCTAATATATCTAAGTTTTTTAATTAATTAGAAAAATGGTAAAAATAAAATAGTTGTAAGGATATTAGATTTAATTAAATGAAAATAGAGTTTTTAGTTGAGTAAAACTGTAAAAGTATTTAAAAATTTGTAATATACCTAAGTTTTTTTAAATAAAATAGTAAAATGGTAAAAATAAAATAGTTATAAGGATATTAGATTTAATTAAATAAAAATAGAGTTTTTAGTTGAGTAAAATTATAAAAGTTTAAACAATGGCATTTCAGAAATATATTCGAAAAATAAGGGTATAATGGGTGATTCAAAAGTTTTATAAGAACTTGTACTTTTATATATAGTATAGATAAAATTTACATCTTTATAATTAAAAAAAAAAACTAGCATTTTTACTAAACCTCGGAATTATAAACAAATAATGTAATAGTCATAACTGTTTGAGTGTTCATTTAATCTAACATTTAAATAAATATATGCTAAAAATCACAAAAATAGTGCAAAACACATTGGCCTCAATCAACAATCAAAACAATTCTATGGATTTCTATGAATTACAGAATTTTACTTTTGACTCTGAAATTACTACAATACATTTTCAATTTTTGCGAAATCCCTAACTATCGGGTTTACCAAAATTCTAAATCACCATAAACCCCCGTTGCACTAACCCTAGATTTGAATGAATTTACCAATATAAAACGCAAACCCAATCGAACACTAACCCTATTGAACTAACTATAAACTATGAATAAACCCCGTATAACTCATATGAAAGAAGAAAATGGCTACTTCGAATTTTAGGATATGCTAAATTTGGGGGATTCTAAATTGAACCAATTCGATGAGATTTAATACTAAATTGAGCAACTTTGAAGGTTTAGTAATAATAAGTTGAGTGTTTCTTTAAATGTTCAGTACTAAATTGAACAACTTAAATCCACGTTAAATAACTAAAATCAGAACTAACGGAGGTTCGCCTGAAAAGGTATTGAGTTGAACTAATTCGATAAGGTTTAGTACTAAATAGAGCAACTTAAAAGTTTAGTACTAAATTGAGCAATTCGCTAAACATTTAGTACTAAACTGTGCTCTCAGTTTAGTCCTAAACGTTTAAAGACACACTCAATTTAGCACCAAGTCTTCAAAGTTTCTCAATTTATTACTAACCGTCTAAACCTCATCAAATTTATTCAATTGAGAGAGCGCAGAAAAGTGAACAAACAACAAAAGGCAAAAACTCACCCTCAAATAAGAGCTACAAGCCATATTAAGTTCCATGCAAAAAAATTAAGGAAAAAAAAATTCACATAGATTCAGCAATGCAAATAAATGACAAATTTTATAATTTGCAATAGACAGCAAATGAAAACATTTGTCAAACGAACAAATAATATAGAAGAGAATAGCAAACGAAAACCAAACAACAATCAGTCTGGAAGTTACTTAATATGCCAATATTAAAGAAATTATATATAATAATAGAAATTAAAGGAGAAGAAGAGGAAAAAAAAAAGAAGAGAGAAAAACACTGAAAACACATATGCAATCAGTCTGACAGTAACGCAATATGTCAAAATTGAAGAAAATCTGTATAATAACTAAGATTAGAGAAGAAGAACAGTAGAAAAGAGAAAAAGAAAAAAAACACATGCAATTGAAACAAACAATGAAATAACAGAAATTGAAGAAGAAAAACAAAGGAAAAGAAGAAAGATAAAGAAAAAAGAAAACTTAAAACACACATGCAATTCAAAGCAACAATTAGATAACACAGGTGCAATCAGCCTGGAAATTACTTAATTTACCAATATTAAAGAAATTATATAGGATATCAGAAATTCAAGAAGAATAAAAAGAGAAAAACACTCAAAACACATGCAATTGCAAGACTGAAAACAAAGAATGGAAATTCAAAAAGGAAAACAAATGAAAAAAGAAAACCCACTCCGAAAACAGAAAACAATGCTCGTAGCAGCAAAACAGAAGAAACAAACAGAGAAAAACAAAGAGTTTTTCCTTTTTTTTTTTAAAGGGTACCGAATAAGAGTTAATCATCCCCATATTATATCTTGTTTTGTATATTTATCATAACATTTTAGAATAAATATTTTTTTTTAATAGACATTTGGCCCCTGAACTTGTAAAAATAAAAATGACAAATTAGGTATTGAACTTCCAAAATTAGCAATTGCATGCCTGGACTTGTAAAAATGGATTAATTAGGCATTTTGGACGGAAATTTATTGGTACGGTTCTGTCAACAATTGGATGGAAATTAGATGAAATTTAACGGAACCATACCAATTTCTATCCAAAAAATGGCTAATTTTCATAAAATTGTTGAAGAAATTGTACCAATTTCAATCCAAAATGGCTAATTTATCCCTTGTTTACAAGTTCATGTGAAAGTTTAAGGACTAATTTGTCCTTTATTTACAAATCAAGGACCAAACTGTCTAATAAACCATTATGTTTTAAATGTCCATGTCATTCATACAGTTACCCAACTTAGATGACAATGTACCTCTAATTATAAAGAAACATAATAGGAGGAAGTGAAATGACAAAAAAACCCAATCCAACCCTCTCATCTCATAACTTGAAGAACAAGTGAGCAAAGGTATTTAGGTCATTTCATGCTCGGTTTTTTCGTTATTTGGGTTTGATGATTGAGGGTATTTTGGGAACTTTGTGAAAAAGTTACTATTTATGGGCCCCATTCTCCATAAACTAATGTTTTTTTGTTGGATTATTTATCTAATGATCCTCATATTTTTTATACTTTATGCTATTTAATCCTTTACAATTATAGGTTGGACGATTTAGCGCGTTCGCTTTTATTTTTGTATTTTTTTTTCTATTTGTCCGATTAAGGTGATTCAAGTGTCTATTAAAAGGTAATTTCATGATCTACAATTTTCATTTAGAACTCAAAAGTCAATTTTAATGTTTTGATTCTAAAAATTGCTTCTGAAATTTTGTGGTTTTGATTGCCGGTTAATTTAATATCGTATAATTTTTTGTCCACATCTCCGATTGAAGTTATTGAAGTGTCGGTTTAAAGGTTATTGCATGATTTACGACTTTCATGAAGGGCCCGAAAGCTAAATTTGATCTACGAGTTTCATTAAGGGTTCAAAAGGGAATTTTCATGTTCCAAGATCTCCATTAACAAACATTTTCTTATTTGAATTATTTATCAAATGGCCCTCATACTTTTCTACTTTATACTACTTAATTCATTTAGAACTCAAAAGTCAATTTTAATGTTTTGATTCTAAAAATTGCTTCTGAAATTTTGTGGTTTTGATTGCCGGTTAATTTAATATCGTATAATTTTTTGTCCACATCTCCGATTGAAGTTATTGAAGTGTCGGTTTAAAGGTTATTGCATGATTTACGACTTTCATGAAGGACCCGAAAGCTAAATTTGATCTACGAGTTTCGTTAAGGGTTAAAAAAATTTTTTATGTTTCAAGATCTCCATTAACAAACATTTTCTTATTTGAATTATTTATCAAATGGCCCTCATACTTTTCTACTTTATACTACTTAATTCTTTACAAATTCTATCTAATCTAACGTTTAAACTTTGTTTTTTTTATTCTTTTTTCTCTTTGTCCAATGAAGTTGATTCATGTGTCTATTAAAAGGTAATTTCATAATCTACAACTTTCATGAAGGACTCAAAAGCAAATTTTTATGTCAATTCAAAAAAATACTTCCTAAATTTGGTCATTTCGATTTTTGGTCTATTTAATACCATATAATTTTTGATCCACATGTCAAATTAAAGTTATTCAAGTGTCGGTTAAAAGGTTATAGTATAATCTACGACTTTCATGAAGAACCCGAAAGTTGATTTAATCTACGAGTTTCATGAATGATTCAAAAGGGAATTTTTTATGTTTCAAGATCTTCATTAATTAACAAATATTTTCTTATTTAAATTAGTTATCAAATCACCCTTATACCTTTTTATTTTATGCTACTTAGTCCTTTACAAATTCTATCTTACTCGATTTAACACTTCATTTTTTTGAAATGTCATTTTATGATGTACAATTTTCATGAAAGACTCAAAAGCTAATTTTTATATTTTAATTTTGTAACTTTTAAATAAAATGATTTTTGTAAATCTTTGTTAATCGGACATTTGGATAAAAAATAATATGATATTAGCTTCATTTTTTAGAATTCTATCTTACTCGATTTAACACTTCATTTTTTTGAAATGTCATTTTATGATCTACAATTGTCATGAAAGACTCAAAAGCTAATTTTTATATTTTAATTCTAAAAAATGAAGTGTTAAATCGAATAAGATAGAATTCTAAAAAATGAAGCTAATATCATATTATTTTTTATCCAAATGTCCGATTAACAAAGATTTACAAAAATCATTTTATTTAAAAGAGTTACAAAAACATTTTTAAATGCTATCAAAATGGTTATAGTGCTAACCTTATATCCTTACTTTTTGGTCACCAATTATTTTATCAAAGATTTTTCAAAAGGCTATAATTGTTATAAAAAAGGCATGATGCTATCAACATATTCAAGTTTTGGCCAAAAAAGAATCAACATATTAAAGTACTTTACATATCTACCAATATTATTAATGAATGTTACCAATTTTCTTATATAATGTTATTACTAAGTTTTTTTTTATAAATGATCAAAAAGATATCGGCAAATTTTGTAACCTTATTTTCTTAATAAATACCTTACGACCTTGGTAATTTTACTAGGTTTTCCTCAATATATAATAATGAAATTTACCAATTATCTTATTTAAGGTTAGTCAAAAAGTTTTAAAGGTTATGAAAAATGTGATAATGCTATCAACAACTTAAGTAACTTAATTTTTTAGCGACTTAAGTGACCTTCATGAATAAAGTTTACCAATTCTTTAATCTAAACTTACTAAAAATGTTGCAATGGTTATCTATAAATATATTATTTACCAACTAATTTAAGTTACATTATTAATAATACTGGTTACTAAGTTTTCTATCTAAGATTACTCAAAAAGTAATAAAGGTACAAAAAAAGATAATAATGCCATAAAGAAATAAGTAACCTTTCATTCTTTGTAAATTTTGAGAACACTTTTATCAAAATAAAATGAAGGTTACCGATTTCATTATATGATTTTATATATATAGAAAAAAGCTATAAATTCTTATTCATCCGGATCCATTTTGACTTAGTAGAAAATAAATTACTAAAACTTATGTATATTTACACACACAAACACAAAAAAAAAAAAAACACTTATGTTATTAGCATACACGTGTACGGGATTATATTTGAGGTTAAGGACTTTCAAAGAAGATTGATGGATTTGGATTGTTGGGGAGACGACGTCTTCTATCCATTAAATCGTTTCTTTCAATCATTCATTAGTTTACACCTTTGGCCAAAAACAAAAGATAGTTTACACCTATTCTTTCTTTTTCTTTTTTCTTTTTATTCACATATTCTTAGATTACTAATACAGTATATATAAAGTTCCCCAGCAACTAAAATTTAAAAGTTAAAGTTAAACATAAAAGTTTAAGAAAATATTTTAGATATTTCATTTTATATTAAATACCTATTAACCATTAAAATTAATAGTTTTGATGAAATAAAAATACATGTTAACCCTTTAAAGCAATACTAAAATTTTAAAATTAAAAAGGGAATTTTAGATATTTCAGGTCAAGGTTTTTGAAGTTTAGATTTATATAATATAAAGATAAATATATATATATATATATGTACACTTTGATGTTGTTTCAAATTTCAATTGCCTTTTGGAAGAAGAAATATGCAATGTTTCTCAAATCATGTAGGTATTGACCATATTGGAGGAGATATGTTCATTGAAGTTCCTCGAGGAGAGGTTATTTTCATGAAGGTAATCAATTAGTATAGATATTACATATACAAGTTGATTTGCTTAATTGAGCTCAATATTTACTCTTTGCATACATTCAATCATATTAAAAGAAGAAAAAAAAAAGCATGGTTCTACTTAATCTAACAAGTAATTTTTATTTGAAAACTTCTAGTGCGTACTTCACGATTGGGACGATGATCGATGCTTGAAGTTGTTGAAAAATTGTTACAATGCTCTACCGGAGTTTGGTAAAGTAATTGTGGTGGAATCAATAGACATTGTGAGTAAGAATACCTCAATATGCGACATAAGCTTGTTTACCCTTGTCCCTGGTGCAAAAGAGAGGACAATGGAAGAGTACAAGGCAATGGCAACAATAGTTGGATTCACTAGTTTTGAACTTGTGTGTTGTGCTTATGGCTATTTGGTAATAGAATTGCACAAGCGAATTAACTTGTTTTAATTTGGATCAGCGTTATTATCTCGAAATTTGTTGTTTAATGGTGTGAATTTATATATTTGTATTGGATTTCATATATGGGTTTAAATATAATACACCGTCAGTGGAGTTTAGCAGACCGCACAAGCGGGTCTTAAAGGGTGTGTCCCCTAGGGACTATATTGAAATATTTAAAATTTAATTAATAAAAAAACTGGACATTTTTCAACTCCACAACCCGTTTGTGGAGTCCAAAATTTACACCGTCAGTGTATCAAATAATTATCCATAATATATATATATATACATTTTTTATGTATAGAATATATATACCAATCTACTTGATCCTTAAAAAAAAAAATCTAAGTATATATATGATTCAATTTCACATATCGTAAATGTCATTTATACACGATACCTTACCTCTTAATCAATTTAAAATGGTTAATACCATTTTCGTTTTCTCATGGCATATTGAATGGACAAAAGAGCTTATGCAACAATTCAGTGAAACAATATCATTTGCACAGGTCATTTGATAGATATATTTAGCCTTAGGTAGATCTTGCTCCTGCTTTTCCTTGTGTGCTCTGCTCTCTTGGCTATTCACTACAGCCAAATGTTGCCTCTAGCTTTCTGATTGGAAGATCGATTTTTCCTATTTTTATACTTTGATTAAATGTGAACAATGAGGGTAGAATTGAAGTTTGAGTGGCAGGAGTCAGATTTTTGAACCAATATTCAAATTCCAAGCATATTTTATGTATGGATAATTATTTGATACACTGACGGTGTAAATTTTGGACTCCACAAACGAGGTGAGGAGTTGACACATACCCATTTTCAGAATTATTTTTGTTTTTAAAATTCAAAACTATTCCTTAAAGGACAGATGTCAACCCTTAACCCCGCATGTGTAGTATGCTAAATTCCACTGATGATTTATCATATATAAATCCATATATTATTACCCAATAAGAGTTTTTTTTAAGGCTACTCGATAAGAGTTTGTCATCCCCATATTTATATCTTGTTTTGTATTTATCATAACATTTTAGAATAATTATTTTTTTGGCTTAATAGATTTGGCCCTGAACTTGTAAAAAGAAAAAGGACAAGTTAACTAATTGAACTTCCAAAAATAGCAATTGCGTGCCTCAATTTGTAAAAAATGGACGAATTAGTTATTTTGGACAGAAATTAATTAACATGGTTCCGTCAACACAATTGGATGGAAATTGCATGAAATTTAACGGAACTGTACCAATTTTTTTGCCAAAAATGGCTAATTCATACAATTGTTGAAGAAATTGTACCACTTTCGGTCCCAATGGCTAATCTATCCCTTGTTTACAAGTTCATGTGAAAGTTTAAGAACTAATTTATCCCTTTTTAACAAATCAAGGGTCAAAATGTCTAATAAACCATTATTTTTTTAAGGCAAATTATACAATACACCGTCAGTAGAGTTTAGCAGACTACACAAGCGGGTTCTGAAGGGTGACATGTGTCCTCTAGTGACTAGATTGAAATATTTAAAACTTAATTAATTAAAAAATGGACATGTGTCAACTCCACAACCCGCTTGTGGAGTCCAAAATTTACACCGCCGGTGTATCAAATAATTACACTTTTTTAAATGTCCATGTGATTCATATGTTATCCAATGTGTCTCAGATTTTTATAATGGCAACGGTTTCCTCGTCCATAAAAAATAACAACTTGTAAGTTTTTTATTTTTATTTTTGGTGAAAACTTGTAAGTTTTTATACATAATATATTATTGCAACAATTTCTTTGGGAAATCTATATATATACAAATATAAATAATTGGCGATGTTCCCATCTCATAGATTTCATCTTAGATTATAAATCGTTTGATATCGATTTTTTTTTTTTTTCAGAAGTTAGATATATTAGCCTTGTTCTCATTAAACAGCGCATTTAGAACACTTTGCCCCCTAACCTACATTCGCAACAACTGATCTTTGAACTTTCAAAATTAAGATAGTTAGGCCCTTGAAACTTTTAAATAAGATTTGGGTTGAACGGAAATAGTGTTTTTTCTGCTTTTGATTGTTGATTCAATCCAATAACAAGATTTTTTTGGCGTGCGTGTAAACGAGGTGCTCTACCTAACTGAGCTATAGCCCTTGCGTTTGTGATACATATTTTATCATATTATATGTAGATCATTTCTTGTCAAGATGAATATTACATGATCCAACATCATAATCATATCTTTTTGGTCTGTTTGATTGGTATTGTTTAGAAGTAATATTGGATTTATAATCCATCGATGTGATAGGTCCCTTTTCTTTCTCTTTACGATTCCTTATGATAATAAATGACCTACTTAACTCAGCGGTTAGAGTATTGCTTCCATACGGCGGGGTTTGAAGAAGAAAGAATATCTCATTCCAGATTAAGACATTGTTATGGGTTAAGACAGAAAAGCTTTTGGCATTCTGGGATGAATGAATGGAAAACTGGTTAAGGGGTCATTATCAATATGATTTATAATTGCCTTAAATTTGAAAACTTCAAGTGGCAATTTATTTTGAAAAGAATTTAGGGGTAAACTGTACTTAGCCTTAGAGTTTTTTTTTGGCCAAAAACAAGGTCTACTTATTTTATTAATAATATCAAAATGGAGAATTACAATCACTAATATATCAAAGGACCCAGACAAGAAAGAGGTAAAAACAGAGATACCTCAAAAGTCTAAGACCAGAAAAGAAAAGACTCAAAGAGGGGGAGCAGGAAGGCCGTCTTTGTCCAAAATAAGTACCAGGGAGGAAGGTGGGGATCTGATCCAATTCAAAGGCACCTTCTTCTCTTCGCATTGGTAGCCACCCAGTCAGCAACGCCATTTGCTTCTCTTCTAATTAACGCCAAATCACAACAGGAAATATTCTTCATGCCATCTCTGATATTTGCAACGATGGGGTCAATAAACCATCTTCTACCTTTCTTCTTAGACATAACTGCATTATAGAGCTCACTGAGTCCACTTCAAAGGAAACTTTCTGCAAATTTTTCCATTGGGCTAGTATGACAGCTTCTCTGAGGGCAATTGCTTCAGTATGAAGAGCTGAGATAGCTTCACAACTGCCACTAGTACCATCCATCAGAGCACCTTTGTCATCCCGAACTACGACTCCAAAACCAGCAACATTACTATTTTGGTCAAAGGCTCCATCAGAGTTGCATTTAGTCCACCCAATCCCAGGAGTCTGCCAAGAGCAATCTTTTTTAGCCGTGCCCTCTTTTAAGAGATCCTCCTCACTACTAACATTAGCCAAGACAAACTCTTCAACTGCAGCTTTAGCACGAAAGATAACAGCCATTGGATTCAAGGGAGCTCTTTTGAAAAGAGATTCACATCGCATTTTCCAAATCATCCAAAGGGTGAAACAGATTCTCACATAGAAGATAGTAAGCTCCTTACCAGTCAGCCCCTAATCTCTGATGATTTTGCTCAGCCATTGGTCAAAAGTAGTAATTTGAGATTCATCAATTTTGTCGTCCATCATCCCAAACCACACAGATTTAGTCTAGTTGCACAAAAGCAGCATATGTTCAGTAGTTTCCGCATGCTCTTTACAGAAAGGACATAGGCCATCCTGTACAATTCTCCTTCTCAGCAAGTTACCTCTCGTAGCAATAGCATTAGAGGCCACTCTCCAAAGAAAATGCCTTAACTTATTGGGGATTTTCAAGCTCCAAATATTCTTCCAGAAACTCTCATCAATTTGGTGGGAGGAAGAGGCTTTTTCACTGTAAGGGGTCCCTCCATTATTCTCCAAGTGCCTATAGCCCGTTTTGACTGAATAAATTCCATTACCTTCCCTAGGCCAGATCAGAGAATCATCCCTGTTTGAATTACTCAAAGGGATCGCCAGGATTTTCCGATATTCTTCAATAGAGAACAGATCCATCAGCTTTTCAACATCCCATCTTCTCTCACCATCAATCATGAGCTCACTGACAGTAGCATCAGGCTGCCATCCTTCCGGTGGATTAGACTGAATCTTATAGTTATCAAGTCCAGACACCCATTTATCACCCCAAATCTTGATGTTTCTGCCAGATCCTACTTGCCAGACCAGATTCTCTTTCATAGCATCCCTGCCATCAATAATGCTGCTCCAAGCCCAAGAGCTTTTAGGTCCCTTGGTGGCTTCCATAAAAGACTTATTATGGAAGTAGCGCCCTTTGAGAACTTGGCCCCAAAGGCTATTAGGATCAGTAAGAAGTCTCCAACCCTGTTTGGCCAAAAGGGCCATATTAAATTTTTCAAGGTCCCTAAAGCTAATTCCTCCTTTACTTTTGTTCATGGTGAGCTTATCCCAACTTTTCCAATGGATACGTGACTCATAGTCTCTCTGACCCCACCAAAACTTTGCCAATAGGGAGTTAATATCTTTGCATACACCTTTAGGAAACTTGAAAATACACATGGAATATATAGGAATAGCGCAGGCCACAGCTTTAATAAGAATTTCCTTGCCTCCCTGAGACAAGGTCTTCTGCTTCCAACTCTTCAGCTTATCCCCAATTCTATCTTTAATATAAGCCAGAGCTTGCTTTCTCGTTCTGCCCCAAAGGAAAGGGATACTAAGGTAAACCCCTGGGTTTTCTTCAACTTTAACCCCGAGAATCGAAGCTAAACTTGTTTTGATATCATGAGGGGTATTGGTGCTATAGATAATGCTAGATTTCTCAAAATTTACTGACTACCCCGAGACCGCTGTGAAATTCCTAATAATACTTTTCAGAGTCTCACAAGTCCTTTCCTCAGCCTTAAAGAATAGAATAGTATCATCCGCAAACAGTAGATGAGATACATCTGGACCATAACGCCCCACCTTAATACCCTTGAGATTTCCATTCTGAACAGCAGTTGAAACATTCCTAGAGAGAACCTCTGCAATGAAAAGGAACAAGAAAGGAGAAAGAGGATCCCCTTGGCGGATACCCCGTGAGGGAATAAACATATCAGAGCTTTTCCCATTAATTACCAGCTTAAAAGAGACAGTGGTAACACACTGCATCACCCAATCAACCCATTCATTGCAAAAACCAAGTTTCTTCATAATAGCTGCAAGGAACTTCCAATCAACCCAATCGTAGGCCTTGTTAAGGTCAAGTTTCACAACTGCATCATAATTCTTACTCCTTTTTCTGATCTTAAAATCATGAAAGATCTCATTTGCCACCAATATATTATCTTGTATAAGCCTACCCTCCACAAAGGCACTTTGATGCTGCGAGATGATTAAATTCATATAATGCTTAAGTCGATTAGCTAGGACTTTAGATATAACCTTATAAGCATAGTTACACAGGCTTATGGGACGAAATTGGGAAACCAGCTCGGGGGTTTCTACCTTAGGGATTAAGACAATATTAGTCTGGTTGAGCTGGTTGAGCTCTCTGAGCATATGGCCACTATGGAAGAAACTTTGCACAGCCCTAGTCACCGATTCCCCAACAATGGACCAGAATTTCTAATCAACCTGATCGCAGGCCTTGTTAAGGTCAAGTTTCACAGCTGCATCATAATTCTTACCCCTTTTTCTGATCTTAAAATCATGAAAGATCTCATTTTCCACCAGTATATTATCTTGTATAAGCCTACCCTCTACAAAGGCACTTTGATGCTGCGAGATGATTAAATTCATATAATGCTTAAGTCGATTAGCTAGGACTTTAGATATAACCTTGTAAGCATAGTTACACAGCTTATGGGACGAAATTGGGAAACCAGCTCGGGGGATTTTACCTTAGGGATTAAGACAATATTAGTCTGGTTGAGCTCTCTGAGCATATGGCCACTATGGAAGAAACTTTGCACAGCCTTAGTCACCGATTCCCCAACAGTGGACCAGAATTTCTGAAAGAACAACCCATTATAGCCATTCGACCCAGGTGCTTTATGAAGCCCCAGATCAAAAGCAGCACACTTAACCTCTTCATTACTAATTGGCCTAGTCAGATCCTCATTCATCGCAGTGGAGATAATTTGTGGCAAACTATTTAGCATGTATGTAGGGTCATCAAGAGGTTCAACCTTAAAAAGATCTTGGAAGAAAATTCTAAACTCCCTGACAACATCTTCTTCTTTATCTAGCCACTCACCACTGGAGCTTTTGATTCTCATAACTCTATTTCTCTGCCTTCGCTGAATAGTAGTTTGGTGGAAGAAACTCGAGTTTCGATCACCATATTGCATCCATTTGATCCTCGAGCGTTGAAACCAAAACTTCTCTTCATTTGCCCACGTTTCATTCAGCTTCTTCACACAATTTTCAGCTTCAGTCATCATACCTTCAGTAACTTGGTCAGTATCCTGGATAGTAGTGATCTTATTCATCAGATCATTAATCTTTTTCCTGTTGTTGGGGAAAGAATGTTTGCTCCACTCAATAAGAGTCCTTCTGCTATTCTTTAACTTCTTCACCAATTGATAGTAACGAGAACACTCATAGTCCCTCTGCCATCCTCTTTTAATAACCTTTGCACAGTCTTTGTGTTCAGCCCATATAGACTCAAACCGAAATTCTCTAGGGGCCTTTCCATCCTTCAGGGCAGAAAACACCAAAATAGGACTATGATCCGACCCAATAGCAGGCAAATTATGTACTTTTGCATTGGGATTCTGTTCTATCCATTCCATATTTGCTACCGCCCTATCTAACCTCTCCCTGATGAGCTCATGATCTCTATGGGCAGCCCAGGTAAATTTCACACCTTCACTAGGGATCTCAATTAGATTGTTATCGAACAAAAAGTCATGAAAGAAGCTAATATATCTTCTCGCCTTAGGCCTCCCCTCATCTTTTTCCTCCTGATCATAAATGTCATTCAAATCCCCAAAAACAATACAAGGGCCATGATTAACAGCAATAACCTCAGCAAGATGCCTCCAAAAACGCCTTCTATCCTTAAAAACAGGTGGAGCATAAACCCAGAAAGCATAGAAAATGTTCTGACTAACACCATCTCTAATACTAGTTTCAATAAAATTCTTTGAGGAATTCATAACCTTTACCTCTAACGAGTCCTTCCACCACAAAGTAAGGCCCCCACTGAGTCCCTCAGGATTAACGTAAAATTTCTTGTCAAATCTGCATTTCTTCCTCATTCTCTCCATAGTATCAACTTGATTCTTCGTTTCCATAAGAAAAATGATATTAGGGTCGTATTTTCTGATGTGATCATTGAGCTCCCTTCCTGTCAGAGCCGACCCCGCACCCTGACAGTTCCAACATAAAGCAATCATAGTTCTTGGGTGGCTGTTGTAGGACAGCCACCATAACCTTCAGCTTCAATCCTGGCAAGGACATCCGCCTATATCACTGGAACTTCCACAAAGGCCACTTGTTTGAGCTCTATCAATTCTCTTCTAGCTCTGCAACTTATCTTTTTGCCACCGTTTTTCTGCCTCGTCTCATTCTTGGCCCTTCAGAGGCCCATCCTCCATCAAAAGCATTCGGGACAACAATGATTTGACCCTGTTCCTCAACTACTTCTTCTATAACCACTGAGCTTTTCGCCTTCTTTATGGCCCTCTGATTCTCTAATTCCTCAGTTTCAAGCCTCTTGAGGTTGAGTCTTCGAAAACAGAGGATAAGTTAAGAACCGTCTGTGGGAGCCTTTTTGTGGGAATGTGAGAAAGGGACTGGTTTGGCTCACTTTGGGCTCAAGCCTAGCCCAAATCTCCCTAGAAGAGGAGCTGGGTTTGCGCAAGATGAGGCCCAAGACGCTGAGGCCCAAATAATTAGTGGCGCGGCAGGAAAATCGGGGAAACTCAGCCTTCGTGGGATTGAGCAATTGACGCAGCAGGAAATGGGTAAAACTCAGTTTTAAAGTTGCAGAAACTGAGGATGATGAAAAAAAAAGATGAACAAAGTGGCAGAAAACCCAGATTTCTTTGAAATGGAATAAATCAAGCTCTTTATTGATTTCAGAACATATGAGAAACAAATTGGAAGAGGGATTTGGGGGAAAAGGAGGAAGAATACATCGAGAGCAATGGAATCAAAACACAAGCCATTGACAGTAGAGGAAAACACTAATTTGGAGAAGAAGGTTCTTGCTTGTTGCTGGAAATCCTTGGAGGATTCTTGAAAATATGATTGTGGGGTGATTCTTGAGAATAGCCAAGAAGTAAATGGCTGGAAGTTTTGTAGCAAAAATTCTCTCTTTTCCTTAGTGCTTCCCCCCTCTTAGAGTGTTGCCATTTTCGACGGTGGTGAGTTCCTTTTATAGTGTGTCTCTTGCCCGGTCGGAAGCTTTGTCCGGCCACCCTAGACGGCTATTACTTTTCATTGATTCAGTGAATAGCCTCTGGGTTCAAGACAAGAAATCTTCCGTTTTGAGGAAGAGAACAGTGGGCACCTTCTTGCGTTGAAATCGACACCATATTTCACCGAGCTCCCGTCGCCATCGCCGGTTTGCTTTTTACAGCAAACTAGCTGTCTCCTCTCAAAGTCAAAACAGCTTGGCTTTTGATTCCACCCTCTGCAACCCGTTGATTTCCCTTTTGGTGTTAAGGAACAACTTCCAAGCATAGTTGCCCACTCCAAAGAAATTAATCAAGGGAGATTCTTTCTCCTTTTGCCATCCATTCCACTCCCCCCAATTTGTTTTCCCGCCTGTGGGCTTGGACCACAATTAGTGCCTGCAAAAAGGATTAGTAAGTGATAATCCTTTGCTAGAAATTGGTAAAAATGAAGAAGTTTGAGTTAATTAGGGTTTTTCCCTTAGATGCTTTCCTCAGCAGGAAAGTCTGACATGTTGCAGTAGGGAATAGGGCTGTGTGCCCTTTGTCTTCACGTTCTTGGCTTGGTGGTGAAGTGGCAAGGCCTCCACCGTTTTGGGCCTTCTTGGGCTTGAGTGAAGAGCTTTAAAAGTAACAATCCTCATTGTAGTGCACATGGCTTGGGCCTTTGTCACATATATGTATATATATATATATATAGGAATTTGGTGGCAAGGCCCATGTTTATATATTATGAGCCTATGCCCCAAAGAGAAATGTCTTAATAGCAAAGCCCATGTATATTATGAGTCTTTGCCATAAGGAGAAATGCCTCTGTGTTATATATGTGTTTGAAGACTTTTGTAATAGAGATGCCCCTGTGTTATATATGTGTTTGGGGACTTTGATATAAATGCCTCTGTGTTATATATGTGTTTGAGGACTTTGTAATAGAGTTGCCCCTGTGTTATATATGTGTTTGGGGACTTTGATATAAATGCTTCTGTGTTATATATGTGTTTGAGGACTTTGTAGTAAAGTTGCCCCTGTGTTATATATGTGTTTGGGGACTTTGATATAGATGCCTCTGTGTTATATATGTGTTTGTGGACTTTGTAATAAAGGTGCCCCTGTGTTATATATGTGTTTGTGGACTTTTTGGCTATTGGGTAAAAGAGAGGTGGGCTTTTGTGTGGTACTTGTGGCCCATTTACCCAATATTTTGTGTATGTGTTTAGTTGGGCCAAAATAAAAATAGAAATGGATAAGAGAAAGATTGGCCCAACCTTGGAGGGTGTTTGGAGAGGATTCGGTGGACTTGAGCCTTCCCGGTTTTGACCCCTAACATTTAGCCCCCTTTGAGTGAGAGTTCCTTGTTGCAGCAGGAACTTGAATCTCAAATCCTCCATGGGCCAAAATTTGACCCGAACCGCCATGCCCTTCTGGTGGGGACGCAATTTTGAATTAGGCGGGTATCTTCAACACGAAATAGGCTGTATTGGACCAATTTGCTGTAGACTTCTCTTTTTCAAAGGCCTATCGGCAGAGAGGTCTTTTCGATTCTGCACTTGGAGCTCCGCAACTTCCATTTGCAATGATTTCTGAAAAGGTGCTTTCTTCATGGGTGTTTCGTAATATGCAAAGAGACCCCTTTTGGGAAAGACTTTGTTTTGAGATAAACTGTTGGGCAGACACCTCTTTTTCTCTTTATTGGTGCCTTTCCATTATCCTCTTAGTCTTGATCAGCGGGCCTCCCCTTTATTTATTGTTCTTTTCACCATTGGATGGTCTTCATTTTCTGGTTTTGAACTTTGGAGAAGCAAAAGGTTTTGGTTTTCTTCTGCGCCTTTTTCCCTTCTTCCTTTTCACCGTACTTCATCTTTTTCGTTGGAGGTTTGCCGTGGCTCTTGGCTCCGATCGACCTTACTCCCTTCTTGAAAGGTTTGGGTTCCTTCCATTTTTTGTGATTTTGCCCATTCTGAGAGTGGTGTTGTCGTTTTGCTTATCCCACCGTGTGCTTGCAGTTGTCGTATTTGTCCTGCAACTTTCCTGCCGGCGGCAGACAATGGGTACGATCTCTCTCTCTTCTCTGGCCTTGATTTCTTTGGTTGTTTGGTATGTCCCATTGATGTCGGGATCATAATCTTCTTTGGGTTTCCTCTTCCCTTTCTCCTTTTAGCCACTCCCGCTCATCGAGAGAGGAAGAAACAGAAGGCAGGAAAAATTCCAGCACTTTTATACGATGCTTAGGTCGAGGTTGATGATGATCTGCTGCATTTTGCGAAAACTGATGCGCTTGGATCCGTCGAGGCTAGATGTGGTAACTACCACTTGCTCGAGGAATACACCGCGGGAATAGACGATCCCCCAATCCTGCTGGATGCTGACTCAGTATCTTGGTCTCATATCCGCAGGTGGGATTTTACCGTTGCTCCCTTAATCACATCATTTTCATGCGGCACTCTTAAAGATAATAATGCTTGGATTGAGTGGGTTACCCGAGAGCTTTCAGATCCGAACTTCCGAGCCTTGATGAAGAAAGCTCGTATCTTTGATGCCCTCTCCCTCTCGCGGCGCCAATCCTTCTTTGCCGACCCCGAGCTTATTGGTTTTCTCGCCCGTAGATGGCATGTGGGGCACCATACTTTTCTCACTGCTTTTGGCGAGATCACTGTGACGCTTGAGGATGTGGCCGCCATCACTTTACTTCCTATCGTTGGTGACATTGACCATCGTCTCATCAGCCCGACCCCGCAGGAGGTTAAGATCTTAACTGGTTTGCTCGATAATCTTTCTATCACCAAACGATATCTGAAAAAGAAGTGGCGTGGTGAGCATTTCATTTTGCACTCCATTTGGATAGATCATGTCACTTGTGCTAGTGGTGAATGGGATGTTGGCGTGAGGAGGGCTGCCTTCATCTTGGTGTGGTTGAGCGGGTTCGTCTTTGGAGGCTATCCTTACAACAGAGTTATGGCTGAGCTTGCCCCTCTTGCTGTGAAGATTTCCTGCGGCCATTCTGCACCTCTGGCTCCCTTGGTTTTGGGGGCACTTTATCACCACCTCGACACATTCCATGAGGATGAACTTCGAGGTGGTGGCCGCTACACAATCGAGACCTTTCTGAGTATTCCTCTGTTGCAGGTCTTTGTTTGGGAGCATTATCCCAAATTGGCCCCAGAGTTTGTAGATAAAAAAGATCATGAGTGACAACTACAGCTCCGATTGGGATTTTGATGGTTCTCTTTGCAGCAAGTTTCCCAGAATCTGTGGCTGGATAAATAAGAAACCTCGCCTTGAATCGAGAATCCATTCACTGTTTGACACTCATGCTGCTTTCCTCTTTAGGTCGTATACTCGATTTGCGGCTTCACCTTCTGTTCCATCGCATATCTTGGTTCCTCCTGTGAGTGATCGACTTGCTGCTGCTTCTGATTCAAACTTTTGTGAAGTGAATGTTACAGCATCTGACACGCTGCGAGTTGAGGCTGTTATTAGCTTTACTCCTTCTATGATCCCCTACTTATCTCTGAATGGCGTATGGGGTGTTTTGAATTACAACCCCCAGTTTACTTTGAGATAGTTTGGATTTGATCAAGGGGTTGCTATTGCTGCATTTCCTGCTGACCCTTGGGACGTGGCCATTAGGAGGTTCTTTACTGTCTTTCAAGTTGACCGATTTCAGGATGGCAGGATTTTCAAGTTTATGGGTTCTGCGGCTAGGCCCATCATGGTTCCTGCCATGATTGAACACTGGGAAAACTGTTGTGTCGGCTTGCGGTCCTTCATTGAGCTGGACCCTCAACCCGTTACGCCTTTGCCTCCGAATCGGGTTGGGAATCCCCGATTTGTCAACCATTCCACACTCAAGACATATATGACTCGGCACCCCACTACTGGCGTCTTCAAGAGAAAGGATTCCCATTGGCTTGCTTACGGGAATTTACCCTATCCTCCTCCGACATACATCTTGGCCCATGGGGGCATCTAAGAAATTTGTCAATCGAGACGCTAAGAGGTGGAGAATGGCACATCTAGGGAATAGGATGTCCCTTGGAACTGCTGATCATGACGCTCATCTTGTGGCGATCTTGCTATCTTTAAACAAGGCTGTGTCGAGGAAGCCCATTCCCCCAAAAGGGGCTGTGGGAACAAAGAGGAAGGGAGTTGTAGATTCCGGCTCTCCTAAAAAGAAGTACAAGACCCTGGCCAGCCTTACTGAAGAAGCTTCGACTGCTGCAGCGGTTCTTGCTGAAGCCCTATCTGCTAAGCCCCTTGTCTCTCCCTCTAAGCCAGTTGTAACCAAGTTTTATGACACCCGGTCCAAGATCAAGAAGGCTCAAGAATCATCAGCAGTTGTGATTAAGGTACTCCTCTGACCATAGCTCCAGTTGTTGTTGTTTTTTTTTCTTCTTCCTGCTGGGACTTTCTTCCGAATCTCTTATGTACCTCCGTAGGAAAATGTGCCTGCCAGAAGTGCTGGTTTGGTCGGGGCAGGTTTGTCTTCCTTTCTTTTCTCTTTATTTTATATTATTCGAGTGGAAAAGAAATACTTATTTTCCCCTTGTTTATCTGTTTTTAGACTTTGACTTGAACCAAGCTGCTAGCGAGGCCGATAAAAGCATGGATGATCCTTCTTTGAAAGGCCCAGGTGAGCTTATTTCCTCCCTTAGTCCCCATTCATAAACGAGATGGGTCTGCAAGGCTTCAGAAATTTCGACTCATCTGTTTCTTCTTTTCGCCAATTCGCAGATAGGAAGATGAAAGGGAAAGTGGTAGAGGAACCTGAGGTTAAACTGTTTGAGGAGGAGGGAGACGCCGATTCTGATGCCGGCTCAGAGGGTGATGAGGAAGCCGATGACTTCGACGAATTAGGTGAAAGCTCAGATGAAGCCGCTGGTGAAGAGGGGGACTCCGATGAAGATTGTGAGCCCTTGGATCTCGCTATGGAGGATGTTGAGATAGTGAGGCAGAGCCCCCAGAGCGTTCCCAAGCCTTCCGATGCCGACCCTAGTTCTGGTATTGGCGTGGAGGAAGAGGTTGTCCCATCCGAACAGACGATTGAAATGCCCTCCATTGAAAGCACTCAGATGACTGGCATCGCTGATGGTGGTGAGCTTCTCTCCACTTCTTTTTCTGCGTTCTCATCTTTCCCTCTTTTGTTGACGTGATTTCTGAAATCTTTGCCATTGGTTATTCGCAGGAAATGCCAAGGCTGTTGATGAAGCTAGTAATAGTAGTGCAGCATGACAGAGTGAAGGAAGTGGGAGGATTCCTTATCGGACCTTGCTGAATGACTTGGTGGGCAAAGCTTCTCGCCCAAGTTCTTACTTCTTTGATTATATGAGCAAGGGTGGCACCATTGTTCAGGTGGAGAACACTCCTTTTGCTGTGTTTTCTCACTTGAAACCCATTGCCGACAAGATCATGAAGGTATATCCAGACTTTCTAGGTAATAATCAAAAGGGCCCAAGTACAAGGGATTTTACAAAATCCTATGGGCTAACTAGAGAGGCCTACCCTTAAGCAAATAAAATGCATTTTAGCAACGATAGGACTTAAGCCATTTGGCATTAATTAACTCATACCAGTTTGGCTCGTTGGGCTTCATGATCTCACAATATCCACTAGCAAAGGCTTCTGTCACGATGTAAGGCCCACTCCAATTTGGAGCAAATTTGGAGGGTCGGGGCAAATTTCTTCTTACGTGATCATCCGCATTAAGCACCAGCTGTCATGCCACAAAGGTTTTAGGATTGACCTTTCTGCCATAAGTCTTGGCCATGGATGCTTGATATTTCCGCATGTTGGCCTTAGCCTGCTCTCTTATCTCATCCACAGCTTCTAACTCGACCAATCTCTGCCCTGCACAAATGACAAGTGAGCTGTCTAAGTCAGTGGAGGCCAGGATTCTTGTCGTTGGCTTGACAATCTCGACCGGCAGGATAACTTCGGCGCCATAAACTAGGGAGTAAGGAGAAAAGCCTGTAGAGGATCGGGGATGGACCCGATAGGCCCACAAAGCATCAGGCAAGTGGGTGGTCCAGCCTTTCTTGTATTCGTACACCATCTTGCTCAAAATTTTGAGCAGCACCTTGTTTGTTGCTTCGGCTTGGCCATTTCCTTGTGGGTAGTAGGCTGTCGACCTTCGGTGCCTGATCTCATAGTCATCCAAGAGTTTGCCAACATACTGGTTCACAAATGGGGTGCCATTGTCGGTGATGATCCTATGGGGAACTCCGAATCTGCAAATGATTGACTCTTTAATGAATCGGGTTACAGCAGACCAGTCGCCTTTGTCAAAGCTTCTGCCTCAACCCACTTTGTGAAGTATTCTGTGGCCACAAGGATTCATATCTTGCTATCAGATGTGGGGTGGATTGGACCAATCAAATCTAGCCCCCAAGTGTGGAAGGGCCAAGGAGTTCTCATATCTTGAAGTGTCGAGGGGTGAGCATGAATCATTGCTCCATGGAATTTACATGTTGAACACCTCTTCACATATTCTTTGGACTTCTTTTTCATTTGAGGCCAATAATACCCGCATGATATCAGCTGTTGGTAGAGTTTCTTTCTGCCTTGGTGTTCTCCACAATCACCCGAATGGATTTCGGCCATGACTTTGGGAGCTTCTTCGGCAAACAAGCATCTCAAGGGTTCTCCAGTGAATCCCTTTCTGAAGAGAATACCATTATCGACAAAGAATCTTGCTGCAGATCTCCTAAGGGCATATGTTTTCTTTGCGTCCTGCGGTAGGACGTTATGAATCTAGAAATCCAAGAGTGGCTGTTGCCAATCTCCTGCGGCGTCTAAGGCAAGGCATTCTTTCTCTCTAAACATTGGGCTGCAGCCTTCGCATTCCTGCTGCAGAGCGGATGCTTCCTTCTTCATGTCTGGCCAAAAAAAGCCAAGTCGCTGTAATCTTCGATAGAGGCTAATTTCAGGAGCTATGCCACAAGACTTTTCATGAGTCTCTTTGAGGACGAGCTCCGCCTCCTCTTTTTCGATACAGCATGCAAGAATTCCTCCGGGCATCCGGCGATAAAGATCTCCGTTGATCAGAGTGTAATCTGTGAGCTCCTTGATCGATGGAAAATCATCAGACAGTAGGGCTTTGCTGATTGAGCTTCTCCAATCTTCCTTCTCGGCTGTGGGCCCTTGCTTGGGCGAGTTTGTGACTGGGGAGACTCGCCTGACTACTTCGAATTGAGCGGAATTGCCAGGGAAAATGAGCTTTGATCCCAAGGTGGCTAACGAGTCAGCATATCGATTCTCCCCTCTCTGCACATGAACGATCTCAAAAGTCTCAAATCACTTTTCTAGCTCTCGTGCCATGGCTCTATAAGGCGCCAAACAGGGCTCTTTGAGTGCGAATTCCCCATTTACTTGGCTAATAACCAAGTTGGAATCGCCTTTAACTCTCAAATGCTTGATTCCTCTTTCTTTGGCGGCCAAGAGACCAATGAGATAAGCCTCATATTCGGCAACGTTATTCGAGCATGGAAAGTCAAGTTTGTAAGACAGAGTGATCGCTTGAGCCTTTTCATCCAATATTACGATGCCAGCGCCTCCTTCTTCTGCCGTGGAGGACCCATCAAAGTACAAAGTGTGGGGTTGTACTGGTTCTGCTGTGGCAACTTGTTCTTCCATTCTTGGGATTTCTTCTGATATGGTGGAGGAGTCTTCGCCTGGGAACTCGGCAAGAAGGTCCGCTACAGCTTGTCCTTTGATGGCAGAGGGATTGTGGCAGGAAATAGAATACTGCGACAGTTGCAGCAGCCAGTTGGCTAATCTTCCTGACAGAGATGGTTTCGCTAGTAGATAGCAGATTGGGTTGGACTTTGTCATCAAGTTTATCTCGTGAGCTAGGAAATAGTGCCTCAGCTTCTGGGAAGCATAAATCAGCGCTAAGCACATCCTTTCGATCCTAGGATATTTCCTTTCGGATTCTTGCAGTGCGCGACTGATATAATAGATTGGGCACTTTATTCCTTGTTCATCGACTTGAGCTAACAATCCGCCTATAGTTGTGTCTGTCATGGCCAAATACAACCTTAGAGGCTTTCTTACGGTAGGAGACTGCACTGTTGGGAGGCTCCTCAGCTGCTTCTTCAAATGCAGAAAAGCTTCTTCATGATCATGGTCCCATTCATATGGCTTCACTTTCTTCAACAAAGGGGTGAAAACTGTGGTGCTCGCCGCAAGACCTGCCAAGAAAGCTTTTCAGCTCCTTTACATTGGTAGGCCTCTTCATGTCGGCTATCGCGTCTATGCGGCTCTGATCCACATTGATTCCTCGTTTGTGAACAAGGAAGCCAAGAAACTTTCCTGTGGGGACTCCAAAGGCATATTTGGCAGGATCATCTTGAGTTTGTAAGCACGGCAACGGTTGAATACCCTTCTTAGAGCATCGAAATGCCCTTCCCTTGTCTTTGACTTGACCATGACATCATCGACATAATCTTCCAAGTCCTGGTGCATTAAATCGTGGAAGATTGCGGTCATGGCACGTTGATAAGTGGCTCCGGCATTCTTGAGGCCAAAGGGCATCACCGTGTAATAGAAGTTGCCGATGGGTGTCCTAAATGTTGTCTTCTCAGCGTCCTTTTGGGTCATCTTGATCTGATTATAACCACTAAAGCCGTCCATGAAGGAGAACATGGCATGTCCTGCCGTGGAATCAATGAGGACATTCATGTTTGGTAGTGGAAAATCGTCTTTGGGACACGCTTTGTTCAGGTCTCTGAAGTCCACGCAGCATCTTATTTTGCCATTTTTCTTCTTCACATGAACTATGTTGGACAACCATGTTGGGTGCTGAATCGGCCTAATGAATCCTGCGGCTAGGAGCTTTTCCACTTCTTCTTTGATTTGATATTCTACTGCAGGATGGAATACTCTAGCGTGCTGCTTGACTGGCTTAGCATTAGGCCGAACATTTAATGAGTGGGCCACCATAGCAAGATCCAGGCCCGGCATGTCTTTGTAGCTCCACGCAAAGACATCTTCATATTCCTTCAATAATTTGACAAGCTGGTCCTTCTCGACAGGGCTTAGAGAAGAACTGATGGATACACAGTGTTGTGCGGCAGGAGCACCGCTGACATCTACAACCTTTAAGGGCTCGTCGACTGCCACGGATGGCTCTTTTGGAGCATCTCCTGCCGCGTGCTCGGGACTCACAAGATTGCAGTCATTACAGCTACTGGTGTTGGGATCTCCTTGAGGATCTTTAGGAGACCCTGCGCACCTGCATAAGCGATAGACTACCTTCCCGCTGGGATAGACAGTCTTGCGACATTGTGGTGAAGATTGTGTCATTTTCTGCTTCTTGCGATCAAGTGTAGCTCGGAGATCCCAGTCTGAATCGTCTCGAATGTCTTCCCATCTTGGCAAAGGAGTACCAGTTGGCTTAGTCACTCAGGCACCCTGGGCAGATGCAAACTCATCGAAGAAGGATGCTTCGGCGTAATGAGCTTCTGTTTCATCAAAGGGAGTAGCATTGGCTGAGATTTTGAAGACTTTTCCATTCAATCTGCCCTTCACACACACACACACACTGGTGGTAAGTGGAAGGGATGATCTGATGCTTGTGCAGCCAAGGCCTTCCGAGTAGAATATGATAGGAAGTCTCGGCATTGATGACGTGGAAGCAGGTGACAGATTTCACAGGGCCCACTTGCAAATCTAGCAGGACATGACCCAAAGTCTCTCCAGTCGAATTACCAAAGCCAGCGATAGTCATAGTGGCTCTGGTTATTCTGTGCCTGGGTATTCCTACTGCTGTAAGCGTGTGGACGGATACGAGATTCAATGAAGATCCCGTGTCCACTAAAGCCCTTCTGACTTCCACATTGTTGATCATAGCAGTGACATATAGAGGGCGCTGATGATCATGTTGTTGCACCTCTATATCCTCATCAGTGAATTTGATGGCATTGGTAGCCTCCAGCACAGTCCTGCTGGCCTGAGCTGCGGCGGTGAAACATGTCTCACTTTCAGATTGAGCAGCGATAGTGATCAGAGCTTCGGTAACTACCCTTCTTGCTTCAGGATTCAACCCCAGATGGTTGAACAGATTCTTGAATCGGTCTCTTCTGTAAGGTTCGGATGGTATTCTCTTTTGCGGTGGACGACTCCGGCGCCTCTTCCGGAATTTCTGGGCCGCTATGGATAACGACTGCCACAACCCCCTGTGCTTGGTGACGGGGCAAATGGTCATCGTTAATCCTTTGGGCTCTCTCTGGCAACTCCAGAGTTCCATCGGCGATCTGTCTATGGATGATCTTTCTCAATGATTGACAAGATAGAGTGGGATGGTGGACGTATCGATAGAGTCGACAGTATCGCGGATCTTGTTTATCCTGCTCAGTTGGCTCTTTGCTCACGGGATTCTGCCGCAGGATACCATCGGCCAACCACTGGTCCACAAGTGTGTCAACTTCTGTCGCAGTAAATGGGACTGGCGGCACTTCTTCTCTTGGCCTTTTCTGATTAGGCCTGTTTTTGTTGTTTTCTGCCGCAACAAGGGTCTGGTGTCCCTGCGGCTTTTCACTTCTGGTGGAGCGGGAAACAGGTAGCTTTACGGATTTAGCTGTTTTTCTTGCCGCATCGAGGAGTCTTGCAAACTGGCCTATGCCCAAGTTCTCCAGCACGGCACGAAATTCTGGTAGCATGTCGTGGACGCAAATCTCTACTAGCATGGATTCTGGATTTTCTTCATAACAATCAAGAGAGAGGTCTCGGAATCTCTTCACAAAATCAACGAGGCCTTCGGATGACCTTTGGTTGGTATTTTGGAGTTGAAGAAGAGTGATCCTCTCTTCACTTTGAAAGTATTTTCCGCAAAACCTCTCTGCCATTTCTTCCCATGAGTTGATGGATCCGAAACTCAAGGTAGTATACCAAGTATAAGCACGCCCAGTGAGAGACTTGGAGAACTCTCGGAGGCAAAGCTCTGGGTTCATGGAATGAGAACCCATCGCATCCAGAAACTTGCCGACGTGCTCTACGGCGTTACCTTTCCTACCATCATACTGTGGGAAGGTGGGAGCTTCATGGTTTGGTGGGTACGGCTTATCCACCAAGTGTTTCGGGTAAGGTGGATCCTTCATGAAGATGAAAGTAGGACGTGAGAGCTTGGCCCTTTCCCTCTCTAGTAGGGTGGTGAGGTCAGAAAAAAGTAACAAAGCCTTGAGAAGGCTCATTTTGCTGCTGCGTTTCTGTGGTGTGCCTCGGCGGGCCATCATCACCACCAGGTGGAGTAGGGCGCCTGCTTCCATCATAGGACTGACCTCCATTGGTGGCTCGAGACTTGGTCTCCCGAATGGCCTCTAGCAGCTCGAGTTGGCTTTGATAGATGCCACGGGCCAGTTCGACCATGACTTCAGCGGGGTTTGGTGGATCTTGCTCTTGTGCAGCTGAGTTCTCCTGCTGCTGGTTTGAGGACTCTTCCTGCTCCTCATGCATATCGTCGATGTCAGCAGGAGGATTCTGGTGATTTTGATGTCGAACAGCTCTTAGTCGCGCCATCTCACTTGAATTTCCGACTTCCAAAAGGCTCCCCAGCGGAGTCGCCAGAAAATGTGGGAGCCTTTTTGTGGGAATGTGAGAAAGGGACTGGTTTGGCTCACTTTGGGCTCAAGCCTAGCCCAAATCTCCCCAGAAGAGGAGCTGGGTTTGCACAAGATGAGGCCCAAGACGCTGAGACCCAAATAATCAGTGGCGCGGCAGGAAAATCGGGGAAACTCAGTCTTTGAGGGATTGAGCAATTGACGCAGCAGGAAATGGGCAAAACTCAGTTTTAAAGTTGCAGAAACTGAGGAGGATGAAAAAAATATGAACAAAGTGGCAGAAAACCCAGATTTCTTTGAAATGGAATAAATCAAGCTCTTTATTGATTTCAGAACATATGAGAAACAAATTGGAAGAGGGATTTGGGGGAAAAGGAGGAAGAATACATCGAGAGCAATGGAATCAAAACACAAGCCATTGACAGTAGAGGAAAACACTAATTTGGAAAAGAGGGTTCTTGCTTGTTGCTGGAAATCCTTGGAAGATTCTTGAAAATATGATTGTGGGGTGATTCTTGAGAATAGCCAAGAAGTAAATGGCTGGAAGTTTTGTAGCAGAAATTCTCTCTTTTCCTTAGTGCTTCCCCCCTCTTAGAGTGTGGCCATTTTCAACGGTGGTGAGCTCCTTTTATAGTGTGTCTCTTGTCCGGTCGGAAGCTTTGTCCGACCATCCTAGACGGCTATTGCTTTTCATTGATTCAGTGAATAGCCTCTGGGTTCAAGACAATGAATCTTCTGTTTTGAGGAAGAGAACAGTGGCACCTTCTTGCGTTGAAATCGGCACCATATTTCACCGAGCTCCCGTCGCCATCGCCGGTTTGCTTTTTACAGCAAACTAGCTGTCTCCTCTTAAAGTCAAAACAGCTTGGCTTTTGATTCACCCTCTACAACCCGTTGATTTCCCCTTTGGTGTTAAGGAACAACTTCCAAGCATAGTTGCCCACTCCAAAGAAATTAATTAAGGGAGATTCTTTCTCCTTTTGCCATCCATTCCACTCCCCCCAATTTGTTTTCCCGCCTGTGGGCTTGGACCACAGTTAGTGCCTGCAAAAAGGATTAGTTAGTGATAATCCTTTGCTAGAAATAGGTAAAAATGAAGAAGTTTGAGTTAATTAGGGTTTTTCCCTTAAATGCTTTCCTCCGCAGGAAAGTCTGACATGTTGTAGCATGGAATAGGGCTGTGTGCCCTTTGTCTTCACGTTCTTGGCTTGGTGGTGAAGTGGCAAGGCCTCCACGGTTTTGGGCCTTCTTGGGCTTAAGTGAAGAGCTTTAAAAGTAACAAGCCTCATTGTGGTGCACATGGCTTGGGCCTTTGTCACATATATGTATATATATATATATATATATATATATAATATAGGAATTTGGTGGCAAGGCCCATGTTTATATATTATGAGCCTATGCCCCAAAGAGAAATGCCCTAATAGCAAAGCTCATGTATATTATGAGTCTTTGCCATAAGGAGAAATGCCTCTGTGTTATATATGTGTTTGAGGACTTTTGTAATAGAGATGCCCCTGTGTTATATATGTGTTTGGGGACTTTGATATAAATGGCTCTGTGTTATATATGTGTTTGAGGACTTTGTAATAGAGTTGCCCCTGTGTTATATATGTGTTTGAGGACTTTGTAATATAGATGCCTCTGTGTTATATATGTGTTTGAGGACTTTGTAGTAGAGTTGCCCCTGTGTTATATATGTGTTTGGGGACTATGATATAGATGGCTCTGTGTTATATATGTGTTTGAGGACTTTGTAATAAAGGTGCCCATTATATATGTATTTGGGGACTTTTTGGCTATTGGGTAAAAGAGAGGTGGGCTTTTGTGTGGTACTTGTGGCCCATTTACCCAATATTTGTGTATGTGTTTAGTTGGGCCAAAATAAAAATAGAAATGGATAAGAGAAAGATTGGCCCAACCTTGGAGGGTGTTTGGAGAGGATTCGGTGGACTTGAGCCTTCCCGGTTTTGGCCCCTGACACCGTCTTCAGAGTCTTTGCAGAAGAGAAGAAAGCAACAGCAGGCTCATTTCCTTTTAGCGGGCTCTCCCCATGGTCCACATAGTATGGTGGGGTTAATTCTCTGCAGCCTTTTTCAATATTGCATTCTGGACTACTCACTGGACTTTTGCTTAGGCTGATTAGGCCCAGAAAAGAAGCAGGCTTCGAAACCCAATTACTAAGCACCGATTTAATAGGCGACTTTTCCTTTGCTATCCTCTGAACCTGAATAACCACATTCGCATTCTCCGAGGATTCAGGGTGGGAATTGTCAGCTGCCTTCCCACGCATTTCGGCGCTCGATTTCCTAGGGTCACACTCCACACGTGATCCCCCTTGCCCACGCGCTTGCTGTGTTTGTGTTACACTAACTGGCAGAAATTGATCCACACGCTCTTCTCCAATTGTATTCCACGCGTCGTCGCCTGAGATGCCACCATGCCTCTTCTGCAACTCTCAGGCTGCCTGTCCTTATGAGTTATCACCTCGTCCCTATAATCCAGTCGCCTGAGGGAATTAATTCTCATATGAGGCCCAAATTTACCTTCACTTCCAGTACTATCATTCTCAAATTTGCAATGCTTACAACCATGGCCAAGCCGCCCACAATCAAAACAGAAATCAGGGAGCTTTTCATATTTGATATCCGCTCATCTTTTTTCACCATCTTTGCTTGGAAACCAGAAACCTGGAGTGAGTGGTTTTTCGGAATCTATAATAATGCACAATTGCAGAAAACCCCTATTCAAGCCAAATCGCCCCCACGGCTCTTCAACTTCTATGATCTCTCCCAGAGACTTACCAATGTTTTCACCATTCTGCTTGGTCATCAGTTCTCTGGGCAGGTTATGGATTTGAATCCAAAACTGTATCCCTTTGAAATCCAACTGGGCTACTGGGGTGTTTGCTGGCCACTTCTTTAGGTTGAGGCAGTGACCCATGATCGACCAGGGGTTTCCTTCCAGAGCTCTCATCATCCCTTCCTTTGAGACAAAGGAAATGCTATACATCTTCATCCCCACCTCTCCAATCGCCGGAGCTTCTTTCTCAGATCAAATATTCCTAAGGATTGCCGTAACCCCTGTTTTATTGAAATGCCGGTCCACTATAAGCTTTCCTACCACAATCCAGTCATCCACTCCCTCCCGTCCTTCTTCAACGTATCCCAGATCTATAACCATTTCATCCATCATAACACAGAAGCTAGCAGCAGAAAAACAAGAGAAAAAACCCAACTCCCAAAACGCCTACAAAACCAGAGAAACCAACAACAAACTCACAGAGAGACACACAGGGAGGAACAAAGGGGCCAGAAAAAGGAAGAAGAGAAAACAACAGGGCGGAGGAGAAACCTCAGAGAAAAACACAGAAACTAGAGAAAAAACGGTTAGATTCCCACCAAAGAGAAAAAAACTCTCACGAGGAGAGAGAGGCTCTCATTCTAGAGAGAGAAAGTATCATTTTCTTCTAGTTCACTTCGAATTTAAAAAAAAAAGATTGAGTTGAATAAATTATAATACGTTGAACAAGACTTCAATTCTAATCTGATTAGCCACTCTAGGAAAATTGGAAAATTGGGGAAATTGGGAACAATAAATCGGAACTACCATGGAATCGAAGTCAAAAGAATTTGCTCTTATCTTTTGTTGTCTTCCAATATTTATCTTATTGAACTTCCAAAAATAGCAATTGCGTGCTTCAATTTGTAAAAGAAAAAAGACTAATTAGTTATTTTGGACGGAAATTAATTGGTACGGTTTCGTCAACACAATTGGATGAAAATTGGATAAAATTTAACAGAATTGTACCAATTTTTGCCAAAAATGGCTAATTCATACAATTGTTGAAGAAATTGTACCACTTTGCGTCCAAATGGCTAATCTATCCCTTGTTTACAAGTTCATGTGAAAGTTTAAGAACTAATTTGTCCCTTACAAATCAAGGGCCAAAATGTCTAATAAGCCATTATTTTTTAAAGGATAATTATTTGATACACCGGCAGTGTAAATTTTGGATTCCACAAGCGGGTTGTGGAGTTGACACATGTCCATTTTTTGAATTAATTAAGTTTTAAATATTTCAATCTAATCCTTAGAGGACACATGTCATCCTTCAGGACCCGCTTGTGTAGTCTGATAAACTCCACCGCCGGTGTATTGTATAATTTCCCTTTTTTAAATGTCCATGTGATTCATATGTTATCCAATGTACCTTAAATTTTTATAATGCCAACGGTTTCCTCATCCATTAAAAATAATAACTTGTAAGTTTTTTATTTCTACTTTTGGTGAAAACTTGTAAGTTTTTATACATATATATTATTGCAACAATATCTTCGGGAAATCTATATATATACAATTAAATAATTGGCTATGTTCCCATCTCATAGATTTCATCTTGAATTCATCTTAGATTATAAATCCATTTGATATCGATTTTTTATTTAATTTTTTTTTGAAGTTAGGTCTATTAGCCTTGTTCTCCCTAAAGAACGTATTTAGAACACGTTGCCTCCTAACCTACATTCGTAACAATTGATTTTTGAACTTCCAAATTTAAGACAGTTAATCCTTAGAACTTTTAAATAAGATAACTTTGGGTTAATTAGCTTAAATTTGAAAATTTCATGTGACAATTTATATGTACTAATTAGCCTTAGAGTTTAAGGGGCAAAAATTATTACAAAGATGTTCTATATAATCTCCTATATATACTTTCATGTATTCCAAACACACAGCAATTTTAAGATATTATTATATATATTTCAAATCCATAGCGAAGAGAATTAAGCATGGCTTTGATACAAGGCGATCAAAATATTAAGGGTTAAAAAAAGAATTTTTATGTTTCAAGATCTGCATTAACAAACATTTTCTTATTTGAATTATTTATTAAATGACCCTCATACTTTTCTACTTTATATTACTTAATTCTTTATAAATTCTATATAATCTAACGTTTAAGCTTTATTTTTTTTATTCTTTTTTCTATTTGTCCAATGAAGTTGATTCATGTGTCTATTAAAAGGTAATTTCCATGATCTACAATTTTCATGAAGGACTCAAAAGTAAATTTTTATGTCAATTCAAAAAAATGCTTCCTAAATTTGGTCATTTCGATTTTTGGTCTATTTAATACCATATAATTTTTGATCCACATGTCCAATTAAAGTTATTCAAGTGTCGGTTAAAAGGTTATTGTATAATCTACGACTTTCATGAAGAACCCGAAAGTTGATTTAATCTACGAGTTTCATGAATGATTCAAAAGGGAATTTTTTATGTTTCAAGATCTTCATGAATTAACAAATATTTTCTTATTTGAATTAGTTATCAAATCACCGTTATACTTTTTTATTTTATGCTACTTAGTCCTTTACAAATTCTATCTTACTCGATTTAACACTTCATTTTTTTGAAATGTCATTTTATGATCTACAATTTTTATGAAAGACTCAAAAGCTAATTTTTATATTTCAATTCTAAAAAATGAAGTGTTAAATCGAATAAGATAGAATTCTAAAAAATGAAGCTAATATCATATTATTTTTTATCGAAATATCCGATTAACAAAGATTTACAAAAATTATTTTATAAAATTTTCGACCCTGCAGCGAAGTGCGAGCCAAAAAACTAGTTTATATAATGCCAACAGTTTCCTCGTGGTCTATAAAAATATAGCAACTTGTAAGTTTTTTATTATATTGCAACAATATCATTCATCGGGTAATCTATATATATAAAATTTTCAAACCAAATGTGAATGTGAATACGTACGAACCATCGAGCCAAATGTTTTAATTATTTTAATTTTCAATCTCAATTCTCATATGTATCTACTCAAAAAAAAAATCTCATATCATATGTATACCATTTTTCTCAATTTGGAGAGTAATATAAATAAATATATTTCAAGGTCCTAAATGAGCAGCGGTTGTAGTCAACAGCTATCTCAATAATGCAATTGCATTTCGATCTGCAGTGATGGTGATGCCCCACCACCTAATAATTACAAAGGTTTGCTATAAAACATAGCTAATTTAAGATTTTATTAAACACTTCACTCATCTGCTCTTTTCCAAATCCATACTCAAGAGATATGGCTTCGATACTAGGCGATCAATATATTGCTTCACATATTGAAGAAGAAGAAGAAGAGTGTTACTTTCAGGCAAAGCAATTAGCAACATCTATAGTTGTTCCTATGGTGTTGAAAGCTGCGGTGGATCTTGATTTGTTAGAGATCATTGCCAAAGCTACCCCCGAAGGCCGGAAACTCTCTCCTATCGAGATTGCCTCTCACCTTCCGACCAAGAATTCCGATGCTCCATCGATTATTGACCGCATTCTTCGTGTTCTTGCTAGTCACTCTGTTCTAAAATGTGATGTTGCCACTAGCGAAGATGGACGTGCTCAAAGATTGTACGGTTTAGCACCAATTGGAAGATATTTTCTTCACAATGATAATGGAATTTCTCTCTTTCCAGGGCTGTCCCTTGCGACGAGCAAAATTTGTCTTGAATCTTGGTATATATATTACTCTCTTTTAACTCACATAAATGTTCCCCAACTTCTTTTTCTAGAAATTGTTCATAGTAATGAACAAATTTTGTTGTTAATTTAGGTATTACTTGAAAGAAGCAACATTGGAAGGCAACATACCATTTGTCAAGGCACATGGGATGCAATTTTTGAGCTTGGTGCCAAAAATGATGAAGTGAATACCCAATTCAACAATACAATGGCTAAACTCACTGCCATTGTCATGAACAGAATTCTTGCAAAATATAAGGGGTTTGAAGGCATAAACCAAGTTGTAGATGTGGGAGGTGGTTTGGGTACAAATCTTAAACTCATAGTTTCCAAGTACCCACAAATTAAAGGCATTAACGTTGATTTGCCCCATGTAATTGAAGATGCACACCATTTCCCAGGTAATGAATAATTACCAGATTATACTTCCTCCATTCCATTATAAGAGTTGTTTTTTTTTTTTTACTTTTTACACAGATTAAGGTACACCAAAAATCTAGGAATAATTAACGGCTTATTAGCCTTTTTGCCCCATAAAATATTGCGTTAAGGATGTTTTGTCTCATGAACTTCAAATCAGGATATTTTGTCCCCATAAACTTCCAAAATAAGGATATTTTACCCCCTAAACTTCCCAAAGTTAAGACATTTCATCCTCGGATGATGGGGGCAAATTATCCTGAATTTGGAAACTTCAGGGCAAATTGTCTCGATTTTAGTTTAAGGGGCAAATAATCCATAATTCAAGGTCAAAAAGGCTAATAAGCCAATAATTAACCCTTCATACCAAATCTATTCTTTCATATTCGGGTAAGATGACAAATAAAAAGGAAAAAAAGATGATGAAAAATAAATAGGAACATAGAGACTATATGTTAAGTAGCATTAATTAGGAAAATGATAAATTTGGATTACAAGCATTTAATTCTCCATAGAAATCTCAAAATGACATTTAGGAACAGAAAAATTCTCCTAAAACGACTCTTTTATATATATATATATATATTAGTAAATGCACGTGCAATCCATGTGTATTAATGATTTATAAAATAAAATATAAGAATTAAAATAATATAAATAATAAATAGCATATTAATTTGTAATATAATATGAAAACTTAATTTTTATAAATTATATAAAATAAAATAAAAATCCAAATCCAAATGAAATATATAAGTATATAATAAATAGTTTACTTTAGATATAATATAATTAAATGTTGTTTCTTTGTAAAATTTTAAATTTTGGTTATTTATATTTTTTGTTTTTTTATCATATTTTAAATTTTTGATATATATGTACATAATACTTCATCACCTCATAAATTTTTTAAATACTAAGTACTTCATTCTATTTTAAATAATGAAAACTTATACATTATCATAAAGATACAATAAAACTTGAGATATTAATGATGTATTTTTATTTGTTTATATTCAATGGTTAAAGTTATTGAAGAACTATAGAGATTATCAAAACAATTATAGTGTTATCAACAATTTGGTATGTCAAAGTTCGATGGCTAATTTTTCTATCAATTTGGAGTCATATACTTTTTTTTTTCATGTGACCAAAATCCATTTAATGAGGGGCTAAATTTTCCCAAAATTGATAATTGGAGGCTTATATCCTAAAATTTAGTTTCATTTCATCAATATTAAGGGTACTAAACTTTAATTTTAAATTAAATGTTACGATGGTAAGCTTATATTTTTTTTTGTCATTTTAGTAATAATGAAGGTTACCAATCTTCTTACATAAGGTTACTGAAAAAGTTATACAGATTATGAAAACGCTATACTCTTATCAATAAATTCAAAATTTTAGTTTCCTTTCATCAATAATAAAGGTAATTAACAAATTTTGTTATTTGAGGTTAGCAAAAACTCTACATAGGTTTTATCAATCAATTCAATAAACTTAAACTCCCCGTAAGTTTTGTAACTTTTCATTAATAATGAAGAAGCTTACTAATTTTCTCAATTAAAGTTACTAAAAAAACTGCAATGGTTACAAAAGATTTTGAAATGCTATTATCTAATTTTGTAATCTTACATTGGTTACCAATTTTCATATCTAATAAGGTTACTAAAAAACTATAGAGGTTATAAAAAATATTAAGATTATTTTTCAACGTTAATAACTTCTAAAGTTTTTATTTTTATTTTTTGAAAATAAAGCTTTTGTATTTTTATCAGTTTTTCTTTTTATTTAACTTCAACTTTATTGTACATATATTGTATATGGAGTAGTATGTTTTTTTTATTGAACATTGGGCTTTCGCGAAGATTTTCAACATGTTTTATTCTTATTATTTTGTCATTCTAATCCCATACCACAATGCTTATTTCACAATTTCAATCCCCAAAAATAAATCTTACAACTCAATCAGACACAACCTTAATTATCTGTAAATCAAATTTTTATGAAATTGTAACTAAACCTAATACAATGTAAAGAATTATAAAAGTGGGTGTACAAATTGGTTTGGAAATTAACATTTTCCTAATTACTAATTCATAGGTGTTTATTTGGCCATTGAGAAATTGAATTTTCTCCAACTATAACACACAAATAACTTTTTTTATGTTAATGCCATCACTCATTGAGTAAAAGAAAAAAAAAGTTCGTAAACCTAATTGATTAACTCATTTATTAACTTCTCTAAACTAAAATTATTAACTTCAAGAACAAAATTTGTTGCAGATATCACTTCTTGTTCCAAACCTTTTATTCTATCCTACTTTATAAGTTCTTAATTATTTATCTATATTATAAATAAACTTGTTAAATAAAACAATTTACCAAAAAGGAATAATCAATTAAAACTAACTTTTATACAGAAAACTCTATGACTTCTATTCTCCACTCTTTCCCTCTCCTCTAACATTCTAATTCTCTTTGTATATATATATATATATATATATATATATATATATATTATTTTGGTTATTTGTATTTTGGATTTCAATTATACTTGGTAATAATAATTAAATTTTATTTTTATTTTTAATACATATGTGCATAATACTTCATTAATTCATAAATTTATATTTATGTGTGTAGAATGTTTTAAGGTTAACATAAAATCTATTGAAATTATCATTAATAAATTTATTATACGCATGTGGTATATAATTTTGTTGTTTTGGTTATTTTTATTTTAGATTATCAAATATAATATAGTTAAGCCTTGCCAACTATATTTTTTTTGTAAAATATTTTATTTTGTTGATTTGTATTTTTAATAATTATACATAATAAAAAAATAATTTTTTATTTTTAAAATATATACATAATACTTCATTACTTCATAAATTTATATTTATGTACTTAAAATGCTATTTTATAAGCATTTAATCTTTATCGCCAAAAAAACATTTAATTTTTATTCTATTTTTATAAACATATGAACATGATAAATCTAATCTTTTTTTGGCAACACATGATAAATCTATTCAATGGTTAAGATTTGTTAAAAAAAGATCTACAAAGACTATCAAAACAATTATAGTACTGTCGAAAATTTTTTTTAGGGCAAAAAAGTCAAATGTGGTCATTCAATTCGGAACGATGGGAGTATAACTTTACATGAGTAAAATTTTATAAATAATGAAGATTATCAACTTTCATATCTAAATTTACTATAAAAGTTATAAAGGTTTAAAAAAACTATGAGGGATTATTAACAAATTCAGTAACCTACGTACATAGTAATTTGAGTAACTTTTTTTCAATAGTAAATATTATCAATTCTCTAATCAAAATTTATTGTAAAAAACATTATAGTTCTAAAAAGAGATTCAATAAGTTTACATATATCCTTAGTAATCCAATAACCTTACATCCATGTAATTTAAAACCATTTGATCTATAATGAAGGTTATGACCTTCCCCCAACCAACCCCCCCCCCCCCCTAATCTCCCCACTTCATTTAGAAAACAAAAATTTAAACACAATTTATTATTTCAACCAATCTTATAGTTGAAATAAATTGAATATGTAGATAATAAATACCATCAACAAATTCCATAAACTTACATTTTTAGTAATTATAGTAATAGTTCAACAATGAAAGTTACCAATCTTACTATATAAGGATACACAAAATGCTACACAAATTGTCAAAAAAGTTTCAATAACATTAAATCCTTAAAAATGTTAGTTCCCTTTTATCAATAATAATGGTAACAAATCTTTTATTTGTGGTTATTAAACATCTATAGAGGTGTTATAATAAAAAAAAATCAGTAAACTAAAATGCTTAATAAATTTTGTAAGCTTTAGTAGCAAAAAAAAAAAAAGTTTTGTAAGCTTTCATTTAAATGAAGAAGGTTATACCAATCTTCTTATTCAAGGTTACCATTCTTCTTATTCAAGGTTATTAAAAAAAATTACAATGGTTAACAAAAAGATTGAGATGCTAGCTATTATCTAATTTAATTTGTAACCTTACATTAGTTACCAATTTTCTTATATAAGATTATTAAAAAACTGTAAAGGTTATCAAAAACTTAAGATGCCATCAACAAATTTAATAATGATGTGAATCCTTAATAAAATTATTTTGTACATTTCATCAATAAAGAGGCTATTGGTTTTCTTATCAAAAGTTGAATTAAAAAAAAACTATTTTATTTATCAAAGAAGTTATGATATTATCAACAAATTAAGTAATCTTATACCCTTAGTAATTTTAGAAGCATTTTTTAATAATGACAGGTCTCAATAACAAAAAATATATTTTATATACATGTTATGAAAAAAAGTTAGAGTATTATATGAAAAAAGTTCAGCAACCTTAAATCCTTAGTAAATTAAGTAAGTAGTCTTTCATAAAAAAGGTGAATTATCAATTTTCTTATCTATGATAAGTAAAATTAGGTAATCAAAAAAGTTATGATCCTATCAACCAGTAACCATATATCTTTATTAATGAAATTTCTGATCTTGTAATCTAAAGTTTCTAAAAAGCTATAAAAGTTATCAAAATAACTATAATGCTTTCCACAAACTTAGTAGTAATTTTTTTTGTAAAATTCAATATTACCAATATTTTTATTTAAAAGTTACAAAAACATTTTTAAATGCTATCAAAATGGTTATAGTGCTATCTACAGTAACCTTATATCCTTACTTTTTGGTCACCAATTATTTTATCTAAGATTTTTTAAAAGGCTATAAAGGTTATAAAAAAGACATGATGCTATCAACATATTCAAGTTTTGGCCAAAAAAAATCAACATATTAAAGTACTTTACATATCTACCAATATTATTAATGAATGTTACCAATTTTCTTATATAATGTTATTACTAAGTTTTTTTTTTTAATAAATGATCAAAAAGATATCGGCAAATTTTGCAACCTTATTTTCTTAATGAGTACCTTACGATCTTGGTAATTTTAGTAGGTTTTCATCAATATATAATAATGAAATTGACCAATTTTCTTATCTAAGATTAGTCAAAAAGTTTTAAAGTTTATGAAACATGTGATAATGCTATCAACAACTTAAGTAACTTAATTTTTTAGCGACTTAAGTGACCTTCATGAATAAAGTTTACCAATTCTTTAATCTAAACTTACTAAAAATATTGCAATGGTTATCTATAAATATATTATTTAAGTTACATTTTTAATAATACTGGTTACTAAGTTTTTTATGTAAGGTTACTCAAAAAGTAATAAAGGTACAAAAAAAGATAATAATGCTATAAAGAAATAAGTAACCTTTCATCCTTCATAAATTTTGAGAACACTTTTATCAAACTAAAATGATGGTTACCGATTTCATTATATGATTTTATATATATAGAAAAAAGCTATAAATTCTTATTCATCCGGATCCATTTTGACTTAGTAGAAAATAATTACTAAAACTTATGTATATTTACAAAAAAAAAAAAAACACTTATGTTATTAGCATACATGTGTACGAGACTATGTTTGAGGTTAAGGACTTTCAAAGAAGATTGATGGATTTGGATTGTTGAGGAGACGACGTCTTCTATCCATTAAATCGTTTCTTCCAATCATTCATTAGTTTACACCTTTGGCCAAAAAAAAAAGTTTACACCTATTCTTTCTTTTTCTTTTTCTTTTTTCTTGTTGTTCACATATTCTTAGATTACTAATACAGTATATATAAAGTTCCCCAGCAACTAAAATTTAAAAGTTAAAGTTAAACATAAAAGTTTAAGAAGATATTTTAGATATTTCATTTTAAATTAAATATCTATTAACCATTAAAATTAATAGTTTTGATGAAATAAAAATACGTGTTAACCCTTTAAAGTAATACTAAAATTTTAAAATTAAAAATGGTATTTTAGATATTTCAGGTCAAGGTTTTTGAAGTTTAGACTAATATAATATAAAGATAAAGATATATATATATATACACACACTTTGATGTTGTTTCAATTTTCAATTGCCTTTTGGAAGAAGAAATGAAACTATGTAATGTTTCTCAAATCATGTAGGTATTGACCATATTGGAGGAGATATGTTCATTGAAGTTCCTCGAGGAGAGGTTATTTTCATGAAGGTAATCAATTAGTATAGATATTACATATACAAGTTGATTTGCTTAATTGAGCTCAATATTTACTCTTTGCATACATTCAATCATATAAAAAGAAGAAAAAAAAAGCATGGTTCTACTTAATCTAACAAGTAATTTTTATTTGAAAACTTCTAGTGTGTACTTCACGATTGGGGCGATGATCGATGCTTGAAGTTGTTGAAAAATTGCTACAATGCTCTACCGGAGTTTGGTAAAGTAATTGTGGTGGAATCAATTGTGCCAGAGTGTCCCTCGACAGACATTGTGAGTAAGAATTCCTCAATATGCGACATAAGCTTGTTTACCCTCGTCCTTGGTGCAAAAGAGAGGACAATGGAAGAGTACAAGGCAATGGCAACAAAAGTTGGATTCACTACTTTTGAAGTTGTGTGTTGTGCTTATGGCTATTGGGTAATAGAATTGCACAAGGGAATTAACTTGTTTTAATTTGGATCAGCGTTATTATCTCGAAATTTGTTGTTTAATGGTGTGAATTTATATATTTGTATTGGAGTTCATATATGGGTTTATATATAATACACCGTCATTGGAGTTTAGCAGACTGCACAAGCGGGTCTTAAAGGGTGTGCCCCTTAGGGACTAGATTGAAATATTTAAAATATAATTAATTCAAAAAATGGACATGTGTCAACTCCACAACCTGCTTGTGGAGTCCAAAATTTACACCGCTGGTATATTAAATAATTCCACAAGCAGGGTGAGAAGTTGACACATATCCATTTTCAGAATTAGTTTTGTTTTTAAAATTCAAAACTATTCCCTAAAGGACAAATGTCAACCTTTAACCCCGCATGTGTAGTCTGCTAAACTCTATTGATGATTTATCATATATAAATCCATATATTATTACCCAATAAGAGTTTTTTTTTAAGTCTACTCAATAAGACTGGTATTGATCGCCAGAGGCCTTTCATTATTACCTATGAGTAGTTTTGCAGCTTCTTTAAGGGGTTTTTGGAGTCTTTTGATTGGCTGGTTCCTTGAAGCCTTCCCTGCTTTTTTGGCTGTTGTTCCTGTTTTCAGTTGGTTGTTGCTGCTCTCTTTCTGATGTTCTGCCTTTTCTCTAGCCTGGTGTTTTTGGTTCTTACTGGGCTCTGTCTACTATCTTTGGTTCTTGTTGGGCTCTTTTTCGGGTCATGTTGTTTTGTCTTGTAAGTGTGGAGGCTGCTTTGGTTTTGGTTTTTTTTTTTGTTTCTGGCTCTCTTTGCTTCTCCTTGTAATTGAGGGGTGGGTGTACTCTTCTTCCTTCTTGAGGATTTTTCCCACTGGGTTTTTCCTCTTGAAGGTTTTAACGAGACACCCCTTTGTTCCCTCTCCCTTGTTCTTCAATAATATTTCGCCTTTCAAAAAAAATAAGAGTTAGTCATCCCCATATTTATATCTTGTTTTATATTTATCATAACATTTTAGAATAATTTTTTTTGGCTTAATAGATTTGGCCCTGAACTCGTAAAAAGAAAAAGGACAAGTTAATTATTGAACTTCCAAAAATAGCAATTGCGTACCTCAATTTGTAAAAAATGGACTAATTAGTTATTTTGAACGGAAATTAATTAATATGGTTCCGTCAACACAATTGGATGGAAATTGCATGAAATTAAACGGAACTGTACCAATTTCTGCCAAAAATGGCTAATTCATACAATTGTTGAAGAAATTGTACCACTTTCGGTCCCAATGACTAATCTATCCCTTGTTTACAAGTTCATGTGAAAGTTTAAGAACTCATTTATCCATTTTTTACAAATCAAGGGTCAAAATGCATTGTTTTAAAAACCGGATCGGACCGTCCGGTCCAACCAGTTTGACCGCGACCCAAACAGCTCTCCGATCTTTTAATGTGAGTGAACCGCGGTTTTAAAGAATCGGTGTGAAACCGGTTAAACCGCAAGACCCGGAACCGGTAAAACCCGTTACTATCCGGTTTTCTATACTTTTAAACTGATAAATAAAAAAATTTTGAAATAAGAAAGATGAAATATCTCTCTTCTCGAGTAGTTTCTCTCTCCATCCACTCTCTCACCAATCGTTCTCTCTCTCCTATCACTACCTTTCCAGTCGCCTCCCCTCTCCGATCAACTGCTGCCTCTCGACGATCTGTGGTTGTTTTGCAGATTGAGTTGGAATCATTTCTCAAATCTCAACGAAATTCTTCTTTCCGGTTTAAGATTTTGCCATCTTCAAAGTTTGCTACCATTAATCTATTTAATTAATTGTATATTCTAATTTGGTTTGCTCTTATTGACTTTCGAATCTCTTTTGTCCATAAATCTAATACCCAATAAGATTTTCTATTTAGGCCAACCATTCAAGTTTTATCACTAAAAAGAAAAACCATTCAAGTTTCAATTTTTATGTTTGGAGTGCTGGTTATATATTTTTCTGTTCAATGGTGATTATGACAGTATATTTTCAAGCCATGACTTTTACTTTAAAGATGTTTTATCTCTCAAAAAGATGAATTTCAAGCTTATCAACTACATCGGGTATGGGCTGAAACAATACAGATGAAAAAAATGTTGACGTATATCAGTTCTGGGATTGTCCGTACATCGAACCGACCGTCCGGGTCAACTGATCGAACCGGTTGACCCATGACCCGTTTCCTTGAATGGTTCATCTTACGGTCCGGTTATAAAAGCCATGTCAAAATGTCTAATAAACCATTATTTTTTAAAAGCAAATTATACAATACACCGTCCATGGAGCTTAGCAGAGTATACAAGTGGGTTCTGAAGGGTGACATGTGTCCTCTAGTAACTAGATTGAAATTGTAATATCATAATATATATTATAAATAATTTGGTCTTATGTAAAAAGGAAAGGAAATTGGGGCTTAATTAATACAAAGAAGAGTTTTGTGCTTGATTGAAAATGTCATAAAGGCAAGGGGACCATTTGGCAATTTTGCCAATTGGAAAAAAATATTTAAACAAACACACCTCCCCTCACCGTTACTTCATTTTCTTCATTTGTGTTAATTTTCTTCATTTTTGTTTTCTCCACCGAATGCACCATTTCCCTTCAAATTCAATCCTTTTTTTTTTACCCAATCTTACATGCAATCAAAGGAATGAAATTCACTTGTCAAAGCCTTTTAATTGGGAACTTTGGATTCAATATTCATGAGCTATTAAGTGGGGCAAGTTAGATCTTAGAGGTGAGTTAAATTTCTTGAAGTTTCATGGCTAAAGTGTTGCTTTTAGTTTGGAAATTAATGTAATTTCATGGAATGGAGGTTGGATATCTACTTTGGAAAGCTTGGAACTTGGAAGTGAGAGGAAAACAACAATGGAGCTAACAATTGGAATTTTTGGTAAGTGGGATTTAAGTTTTTACTTGATGGGATTCTTTAATTTCTTGTAAAGTTGGTGTTTTGTAGTTTGGGATTGATTGTAGATGTGCTAAAGAGTGTTTAAAAGTGGAAAATGGTAAAAGAAATTGTTGAAATTGGAGTGGAATGGCCAAAAATAATTTTTATTGGCTTGCCGGAATCTGTAAATTTAAGATTCCGATGGGTATTCCGGCTACCGGAAGGAGAGGGAGAAGAAGAAGAAGAAGAAGAAGAAAAAAAGGTTGGGGCCATTTTGGCCAGCGGCCCAGCTGCCTAGCGCCTGGGCCAGCCCAACGCATGGCCCAAGCCGCTGGCCTGGGGCTGACTGGCTGGCTAGCTGTTGGGCCAGCCCAGACCCAACAAAAACAAAAAAAAGAAAAGAAAATGAATGAAAAGGGCCGAAGCCCAATTGAAATTAAAGGATAGGATAAAAGGAGGAAATAGAAGAAGAAAAGCCAAAAAAAAAAAAAAATTAAATAAGAAAAATTAAATAGAAATTTTGGAATAAAGGATTTGGTCAAATATATTGAAAAGTGAAAGTACTATTATACCCTTGGACGGGTAGAATAAAATTAGTAAATCATCCTTAAGATACTAAATTACGAAATTAACTTTTTAAGAGGAATTTAAAGAATTCGACAACATCGACTGTGTTAATATGTCTGAATAATTCTCGTACCACTCCGTAATGTTCGTAGGAATATAAATTACCGTAATACCCTTGAATGGGTAAATTACCTTGTTACCCCTAATTAGTAAAAGTGTACTAATCTATTCCGTTGAGTTGCAATTTCGAATCTGACCGACTAGGGTCAACAACTATGATACGTAAGGAATGTGACCGTATTCTAAGAAAAATTACCGAAATACCCTTGATAGGCAAATTTACTATTGTGCCCCTAAGAGCGTGATACATGTAATTAAATTCTAAGATCGCATATTCAAGATTGGAAAGCTACCATAGAGACCCTTTTGGGTATAATACTGTGCTACCCTCGACTTTTATCAAAATTACCATTATGCCCTTTAGTCATCAAATTTACCAAATTACCCCTAAGGGTAGAAATGAGAGAATTCGACTATGTAGCTCACATTAATAAATACGCATGGACGTTGTGGAACCTACGATAAGTACAAATGACCATTTTACCCTTGAATGCGTAAAATTACAATTTTGCCCATAAGGGCCAGATGTGATCTAATAAGCTTAAGAAAGTGTATTTGGAGTCTGAAACTCGTATTAGAATCCTGTGAGACATAATTAGACGTGTTAAACTCCTTGATATTAGACCGTGGGTCTAGGTTATGTGTGTCTTCTGATTTTATTTTATCTTATTTGACTAATTTGGTTTATATTATCCTGATTTTGATTGATTATCTTGGTTTTACTTTGATCTATGGTTTTGGTTTTAATGGTTTTCTTGTGTTGGTGCACTTCTCAATCAGACGGCCGAGGCGCTGATCGAGACACCAGTTAAGCTCACCGTGGATTCACTTTGGGGTATACGAGTCCCCTGAACTGTGAGTGGGTTGTCCTCAACGGAGAACTCGTTGAGGAACTGTTTTATTACTGTTTTATTAATATGTTTTATAAATGGTTTTAATAAATTGTTTTGGGTGCATGAATAACTCTTGGTTTTGATTTCGACACGGTTAGAAAGCATACGGGGACTCGTGGACTGGACGCAGTCCAGGGAGTACGTATGGCTTGATTTGGTGGTATACTAGCTAGTAGTTGGACTCTTTTGGCGGACCATGGTTTGATTTGGATCCACATGGTTCGTCGCTCCAGGCCCGACACGCCATATATATGTACCGGTTCGGCGTGTGCATGGGGGAGCTAAACTGGGTGTGCTGCGACCACCACGCAGTGCCGGACCCAGGCCAACGTCAGGGGGACGGGCTTGTTTAGGAAAATAAGAAAATCGTAATTTTTACTAGTATTATTTGATTATGACGAAAATGCTCCTGACGGTTCCGGAGGTTGACTCGGGCCAAGGTCACTTCGGATATGTTTTATTTGGCAGCCCAGGTTTTATCAAATGACGAATGATTTTGTATAATCGTTTGATAGATGATATTGTTTTGATAATTATTGGTTTCCTAACTGTTTTGGTTGTGAGTGCACCCCGCCCTCTCGGGTTCTCTTTTGAGGGAGGCTCACTCACTGGGTACATTCGTGTACTCACCCCTCAAATTCTTGCTGTGTTTTCAGGGTAGTTAGGACTCAGCTCATTCGTGGACGGTCGAGTCGGTGGCGTAGGCTGTTTTCACTGCTCTTAGAGGTACTTCTCACTACATGACAGGTCCCACTGGCATTGTTTCTGCTCATTGTCTTTCCTCGTGCCTTGTTTCTTGTTTACTAACTCACTATTTTAATTTGATTTGGTTTTCGATTTGTTAAAACACTTATATTATTTCGATTTTTGATGATTCCGCTTTTACTCTGATTTGGAAACTTTTATTTTAAAACCTTATAATCAATTTCTGTTTTTATGGTTTTCTTCTGGTATTGACGCTTCGTGGAGCCTTGGTGCGCGTGACCGGCCGGCACGTGTTTCGAGGCAACACGGCGGTTGTCCGTGTTCGGCTTTCGGGTCGGGGCGTGACAGAAATATTTAAAACTTAATTAGTTAAAAGAATGGACAAGTGTCAACTCCACAATCTGCTTGTGGAGTCCAAAATTTACACTGCCGGTGTATCAAATAATTACCCTTTTTTTAAATGTCCATGTGATTCATATGTTATCCAATGTACCTCGGGATTTTATAATGGCAACGGTTTCCTCGTCCATAAAAATTAACAACTTGTAAGTTTTTTATTTTTATTTTTGGTGAAAACTTGTAAGTTTTTATACATAATATATTATTGCAACAATTTCTTTGGGAAATCTATATATATACAAATATAAATAATTGGCGATGTTCCCATCTCATAGATTTCATCTTAAATTATAAATCGTTTTGATATCGATTTTTTTTTTGTTGTTTCAGAAGTTAGGTATATTAGCCTTGTTCTCATTAAACAGCGCGTTTAGAATACTTTGCCCCCTAATCTACATTCGCAACAACTGATCTTTGAACTTCCAAATTTAAGATAGCCCCTTGAAACTTTCAAATAAGACAACTTTGGGTTGAATGGAAATAGTGTTTTTTCTGCTTCTTGTTCGCGCCAAAAAATCTCTTTGGAGATCTTGGTGAAAGGGTACCGAGCATGCCAACCAATTTTGACTAGAAATTGATAAAAGGAACAATAAAAAGTAAAAGATCAATTTTGTCTTAAAAATTGAGAAAAAGGTGCGAGAAAAATTAAAGATCAATTTTGTAGTAAAAACTGAGAAAAAGTGCAGAAAAGTAAAAGATTGCTTTGAGTGTAGCAAACATAAAAATAAATCAAACGAGTTGCGGATCCTGAATCAAAGTCACACAAACGTGTTTAAATCATTGATTCTAGATTCAGAAACATAAAAAGGATTGCTGTAAAAAGGATATTTTCTTGATTCAAAAGGAAAAATAACAAGAAGTTGTTATTTGATTGCAGAGAAAAAGTAAATACAAGAAATGTCTTGTAAGAACAAGAATGAAAATAATAAAAAGAAAACCAAGTGTAGAACTTGATGAACAATATTGAGAAATAGAGATGAAAGCTCTGAGGCTTGTCGAAAAATGATAAAAGAAGCACTGGGCTTGATTGATTTGCGCTGGGCAAGTGTTTACTCTGAGGAGAGGTTTTTGAGAGGCTATTGGAGTGTAGAATTTTGTTGGAGGCTGCTCTCTTTATATAGGGGCCGGCCTCCTAGGGTTTGTTGCAATCCGACGGTCCAGATTAACTCCCTCTTGATTGTGCATTATCTTATGTATTTAATTCCTTATGTAAATCCCTTTAATTAAGGAAAATTCCACCAAATCAGCCAAAAGAAAGTCCACCACGTTTTTGACTCTTAATTGTGGTAATTATCACAATTAATTTCTGAAATTTTCATTTAATTGGCTCCAAAAGTCTCGGTGCAGCAAGCAGGGGTGGAAAACCAAGTGCGGAGAAGCCAAATGGTGCTGAAACGAACTCCAAATGCCACGAAACTTTAGACTTGATCAATTGGACATGGGATTAGGCTAAATATCATATCACTAAGGTCATATGACAAAAATCATGAAAAATCGATTAAGGCAATGGCTTAAACCGAGCTAATTTAGCCATATTGTCCTTAATTGAATAAAAGTGAAAAGTTATGAAAATGGACAGACATGGCTAAATTCCTCCAAATAGCATCAATATTGCATGAAAACCAAGATATTGTGCCAATTGGTGAAATTTCCATGCAAAAAATGTCTCGGGATTGAATTCTGTCCTTAATTGCACAAAATGCAAGTTTTCTTCCGGGCTCGGAATGAGCTGAAATTTGGACAGAGTGTTCTTCATAATATTTGGAACAACTTTAATAAAAGACATGTTGCCAAATTCATTCATCTTCAACCTCAATTTCGAAACCCTAATTCCATTGTCCTTAATTGAAAACTTGTAAAAAGTTTACCCCGGGAGGGCTCAAATCCGATTTTAATGGCATAGGCCGGTCAAACCCAATTTGTGGAGTAAAATGGGGCGGCATTGCTGTATAATCACATTTAATTTCTTTAATTTCCTAATTCCATAATTTCCATAAGTAATTTGGGAATAATTAAGGAAATTAAATCAATATTCAACTCTTTCCTTGTTGAATTTGGCCTAGGGTGGACTAAATCCAACCATCCATAGGACTTTAGAGGATCAAATCTTGGCCCTTCATTGTTTACCAACATGTGCATTTACCATTTTACCAAAAATGTAAATTGTGGTATAAACACTTCTGATTGTTGATTCAAGCCAATAACAAGATTTTTTTGGCGCGCGTGTAAACGAGGTGCTCTACCTAACTGAGCTATAGCCCTTGCGTTTGTGATACATATTTTATCATATTATGTAGATAATTTCTTGTCAAGATGAATATTACATGATCCAACATCATAATCATATCTTTTTGGTCTGTTTTGATTGGTATTGCTTAAAAGTAATATTGGATTTATAATCCATCGATGTGATAGGTCCCTTTTCTTTCTCTTTATGACTCCTTATGATGATAAATGACCTACTTAACTCAGCGGTTAGAGTATTGCTTTCATACGGCGGGCTTTGAAGAAGAAAGAATATCTCATTCCAGATTAAGACATCGTTATGGGTTAAGACAGAAAAGCCTTTGGTATTTTGGGATGAATGAATGGAAAAACTGGTTAAGGGGTCATTATATATACTACATATTATTTGAAACACCCAATGAAATTACTAAACGCCCCTTTTGAGAATCGATGAGGAGGCTTGGTTTAAACGTTTTTTGTCCATTTCTGTCTTTTCTCACTTGGTTAATTACCAAAAAGTACTATTAATGTTAACATTATTGCTTCAATGAATTTACTATTTGATCTCATGTTTGGGTTAATGAGGGGCTAGATTATTAAATATTTAATGAGGGGCTAGATTATTAAATATTTTAGTTTTTAGTCTTTTTCCATTGACCAAATTACTTTAAACCCTCAATTAGTTTCTCACCATTCCTTTTCCTCCAGACTTATGAATTTACTATTTAATCTCATGTTTGGGTTAATGAGGGACTAGATTATTAAACATTTTAATCATTTTCCACCTACCAAATTACTTTACGGCCCTAAACTTTGGTTAATGTTGAGATGGATAACTCTACTTTTTGGTCTTTTTACCAAAAGTGAATATGAACACAATTAATTGTGGTTTTAAAAGTAAATTTATCCCATGAATGCAATATTGAGTTTTTTTTTTAAAAAAAATGCATTATTATACATTTTATGTTCAAATATAATGATTATAGTCTTATTTTTCAAAAAAAAAGAGAAAGAATTGATTATAGTATAAATTCATGAAATGATCGTTTTTTCTTATATTGCAATATATCTTTTATCTTTATTCGATAAATTAAGCGATAGTAACACCAACTATAAAAACTTTTATTTTCTACAACAGCATGTTTTAAGGCACTATTATTTTACTTTGCTAGATTAATTCTTCAATTATAAGACCTGCTCAAAATATCGAATTTGCTAACCACCTACTCACATATATCATAAGAACTAAGAAAAAAAACTCTATAACTAGAATATTTGTTAGCCACAAATCAAGAATACTCGACGCATCAGCGCGAGTCGATCAACTTGTTAATATGATTTATAATTGCCTTAAATTTGAAAACTTCAAGTGGCAATTTATTGTGAAAAGAATTTAGGGGTAAACTGTACTTAGCCTTAGAGTTTAAGGGGCAAAAATTATTACAAAGATGTTCTATATAATTTCCTATATATACTTTTCATGTATTCCAAACACACAGCAATTTTAAGATATTATTATATATATTTCAAATCCATAGCGAAGAGAATTAAGCATGGCTTTGATACAAGGCGATCAAAATATTATGTCAAATATTATGTCAAATCTGACAAGTAATTTTAATTTGAAAACTTCTAGTGCATAATTCACGATTGGAATGATGATCGATGCTTGAAGTTGTTGAAAAATTGCTACAATGCTCTACCAGAGTTCGGAAAAGTGGTTTTGGTGGAAACAATCGTGCCAGAGTCTCCCTCGACAGATATTGTGACTAAGAATACCTTAGTATTCGACATAACCTTGTTTAATTTAATCCCTGGTGCAAAAGAGAGGTCAATGGAAGAGTTCAAGGAATTGGCAACCAAAGCTGGATTCACTACTTTTAAGCTTGTTTGTTGTGCTTATAGCTATTGGGTGATGGAACTGCACAAGGGAAATTAAGTCGTCTTAATTCGTATCAGTGTCATCATATCGAGATTTGTTGTTTAATGGTGTGAATTTATATCTTTGTTTCCATTTTGCAAGTTTAGATTACACCCATAAGAGTAATTATACCCATAGTATTACTGTGCCAAAAAAAAATACCCATAGTTACACCGCTACTATTGTAACAATGCAAAATAAAGCTTTGAACAATAATGGGCTACTCTTTTGGCCTTTTTTGAAAATGGGGTCTTACGGCCCAAATAATAATACATCGATTTTAGCAATTTACTCCAAGATTAATCGAGGCTTGTTGCTCAAAAAAAAGAAAAATCGAGGCTTGGACTTGATGGAGTTTGGAAGGACATAATCAGGTGACAATTCTTGGATTTGTTGCCACATCGTTCTTGATAGTGTCACTTTCAATTGAAGAATATTGGATTTGGGTGCCGTGCAGATACAGCCATTGATTTTTCTATTTGGCTGAATATGGTTTATCCATAGTAGCTTCTTAATTTGGGATTT